>JAJAED010000016.1:600000-837905 GCA_021437015.1 Aspergillus jensenii | reverse complement strand
CTTGGAGAGATCACTATCAGCCTCCTCCTCGTCTCCAGTGTAGCGGATCTTGAAGTTGGGACGCTTGGAGAGATCACTATCAGCCTCCTCCTCGTCTCCAGTGTAGCGGATCTTGAAGTTGGGACGCTTGGAGAGATCACCATCAGCCTCCTCCTCGTCTCCATTGTAACGGATCTTGAAGTTGGGACGCTTGACCAAGACGCCCGAGCCAGGAGAGTTCGTCATATCGCCAGCAGCGGGAGCTACGGGAGCAGCGGCACTGAAGGTAGCAAGCAGTGCCACTGCCGCAAATCCGGTGAAGGAGGTGAAACGCATGGTGAAAGTAGAGGTAGTGGCTGCGATAGGAGAAACTGGGTTGGATTGAAAGGTTTGCAATAGAAATGAGGAGCTGACTTGAACCTGAAGAGTGAAGGCTAACTGCAAACCAGAAGACTATTGACCATGGTAGCCCTTATATCTTCCATGCGTCAACTGCCACGCGTTCAGCCATGTTGCATTTCGAGTCCAGTGATGCTCGTGATCAATGGCCTTACATGGAATGTCGTCACTGGGCAAGCACCCGGTGAGGAGATATGGTTCTGTGTATTGCATTTCCGGGGTTCTTGGGCGAGTAGATTGATGTGACTAGATAATTGCGTGAGATCGGCTGCATATCCCTTACTCGTTGAATGCCAAGACTATATCCTGTTCGCGATTGTGACATAGGACTTGACCTAGGTACTGCACTTAGTCTGGCCTGTTGGTCTTCTGTGCCCCTTGCTCGAGATGGTTGTACAAAGTAGGCGAGTCGGTGGCGGCGCTGAAAGAGGTCTATCTTGGGTAGAGATTACGGAACACTATATAGCATAAACTATGACTACAGCTAGTAATATATTTGTTATCCATAGCCGAACTAGATATTATAGTATAGTAGAGCGGACTTTGTGCACGCTAAGCTTACCTGCCATTAGACCCTTGCTGCGTATGTCACGAACATCATGCCTGAAATATGCCAGGAATCGATTGGACATCCATCAATAGGTTGCAACCTGTAAGGGATGGAGCGGTCGGTTGTATTATCTCACCGCAAACTGTATAATAGTGGCACATAATGCCAGCGAAATCTATGGCTTATGGCGAAAACCACATGAACAGGAATGTTCAGGTAAGATAAATCACTCATTATCCTTGCTTCTGTGCTACTCTTCTGCATTCATCTTGACCTTTTTGAATCTCTCCATTCCACTTGCCGTGCGCTGGAGTTGGGCTGTTGAAATAGAACCTTGTTCAGTACCTCCATTCGTTCACTGTCCAACATGAGTGCCAACTACTCGCTTTTGCGACCAAGGGAAAGCCAGGATGAGGATGTTTCTGAGGTTGAAAAGAACCCTCACCAGTCGCGGTATCGACTTCTCTTTGGCAAACTGGACCCACATCCACGCCTGTGGCTGAACCTATGGGCCATGTGCAACACGATATTCAGCATCTTTCTAGTGATAGCCGCCTTCAGCCTTAGCAACCATGCAAGGTCACTGACTGATAGGCCCGTTCCTCCGTCTTGTTAGTATTTCACCTGCCATACACATCTCGACAAAGACTGACCCCGACAAAAGCTCCCCTTCGCGAAGACGGCGCCGAGCGGTTCGTCAATACACGGTACAAACCCGATAAAGTGTTCCAATCTCCTCCCTCGGATGAGGTAGATGCAGCATGGCATGATTGGCTAAGAGGTAGGTAGTCATTCATGTTCCGGTGTTCTAGTTCGCGTTAACGCCTTGGTAGACCATGACCATCTGATCCGGGTCTCGGGGGGGAAAGTAAAGGAGTTGGGCCTTCCGGAAGCTGTTGAGCTCTATGAAGACCCTGGGAATTATGCCTACGGGCTAGGTGTTTACCACCAAATGCATTGTCTGAGCCGACTGCGGAAGTCGTTCTATCCTGACCGGTACTATCCGAATGCGACTCAGCACGAAATACTGCATCACACAAGTAAGTCTCTCCCTCGTCATTTCAAGTTCACTTCTCATGAGCAACAGATCATTGCTTTGACGTTCTTCGACAAGCCATTCTTTGTCATGGGGATGTTTCTCTGGTATACTGGTGGAACCAGAACTACACCTACATCGATGAGACTGGTACGAAGCAGTACACGGAAGAGTATTTGCAAAGGACACCTCAAGAACGAGCGACAGGATCATTCGTAACATGGGACTCCGAGGTGCAGTGCCGTGACATGGATGCCATCAATGCCTGGGCGAAGAGAAACGCGGTGAATGACGATGATTATGGGGGGCAGGTAGTGGACTGAATAAGACGCCGAAGAGCATAAGGGCACCTACATAGCTCAATTTTCAGTAGCTGAGAGCCGATTATATAGCCCAGTCAGCCAGCAATGCCAGCTGGGACAGAAGCTGTATACTCTGTATATACTATATAGTATAGACTGGTCTGCCAAGTGCGCCCCACTTGGATCTGCCCCTTAAAATCCAGATCGATCGATAAATCTCACCACCCGCAACGTTCTCAGTAACTGCCAGGCCGATCTCAAGATGGGGTGGTGCCGTGGACTGGGAATGTGCTTTTGCGCATTCTCGCTGCTTGTGGTGATCCTGGGCTCCTATCTTGCAATGCACATCCCCGAGCTGGAGGAAGTGCTGGCGGAACTGAGCCAGCCCCAGGAAGAGCCCTTCGACTGGCACGATTATATCTTTGGCGACAGAGACGAGCCGGAACCGAAGTCCTCTCTTGAGCTGGCTTGTCGGTTAGGAGATCTGAATGCTGTGAGGGCAGCCATCTCGTCTTCGTCGGCAACCGACCTCAACGCAGCCCTATGCGCGAGCTGCAAGAGAAACAACACAGCTGTCGTCCAGCTGCTGCTCGAACACCCGCAGGTGGACGTGAATGCTGCGCCAGAGGGGAATACTCCTCTATTCTTTGCTGCGATATACAATGAACCCGAAATCATCAGACTCCTGCTCGACCATGGCGCCGATCCGTCGGTGAAGTCGAACGGTGATCATAGAGGGAGCGAGTATTCTCCTGCAAATTTGACGGCGCTACATGGACTAGGACGGGGAATAAATGGCAACCATTATCCTGACCGCGACGAGAGGTTGAATCGCGCCGCGGCGCTTTTGATAGACGCCGGGGCCGATGTCCATGCCGTTGACACCTGGGGCGACACTCCCCTCCATGCATGCCTTCATAGCCGAGCGCCTTTTTTTAAACTGCTGCTCGGCGGCGGTGCAGATCCAAACGCTCAAAACGACCAAGGGGGTACCGCTATGCACTTCTTCTTCGACCTGGGGGAACGGCCGGAGGACCTCGAAGTGCTCATGGCTCATGGAGCGAAGCTGGATATTACACGCACGTCGGATGGATTAACTCCCTTACACTTTCATCTGCCCAGTCTCAACAATCTCTCAGCTTTGCGGCCCTATGTCTCCGACTGGGGGGTGGTTGATGCAAAGGGGAGCACGCTGCTTCACCGGGCGGTTGCGAAGCATCGTGTGGGCAACAAGGTCATTTCAGAGTTGTTGGAGCTGGGGCTCGATCCTAACCAGAGGAATAACGAGGGGTGCCAGGCCATCCATATGATTAGCTGGTTCGATGTTTTGCAGGAGGTCCTGGACATGCTGTTACCGGCTGGGGCTGACCTCGAGGCCAGAGACTACCAGGGACGTACGCTCTTAGCCCGATTGATATATCACGGTCCTAGCTACGACTATTATCAGACCCTCCCAGCTCTGATATCCCTCGGGGCGGACTTGAATACCCAGGACAACGATGGAAACGGCGTCCTGAGCTATACATTTAAACGGCATACTTGGCACTTTGACCATTTCAACTATCTCCTCTCAATAGGGGCAGATCCTCATATCACCAACAACAATGGGGATACTCTTTTACACCTCCTGGCCGCTAATTTTGCCACTATTACGGATGATACTATGCTGAACGCCATGATCAAATTGATACAGCTGGGGGTGTCTCCGACTCAGACAAACCACCAGGGAATGACCGCGCTACATATTATCTGCAGAGAGCCATCTGAACATCTGTTCACCCCATCTATCTTTAGTGCAAATGTTTCGGTTGACCTGCCCCTCGACGCAGGCTTGATAGACAGACTAAACCAACCGGACCATGACGGCATACTCCCAATCCACCTAGCAGCAGCCAAATCCGAAGCCCTAGTGGGAAAGCTCATTGTACGAGGCGCAGATACCACAGCTGCTACAAATGACGGCCGCAATCTTTTACATATCGCCGCGGCTGCCGGACAGAGCAACGTGGTTGGGCTCCTGCTGGAGCACTATGCAAGCATTGACATACTCGGGCTGGTCAATGCGCGCTGCAAGAAACGCGGCTACACGCCGTTGCATGAGGCATCACGCTCAGGTCAATCGGACACCATCTCCTTATTGCTTGGGGCCGGTGCGGATGCCAACGTAGTCGACAATGACGACCAGCGGCCCATTATGAATGAGTTGCCCTGGTATGAGGGCAGCGAACTCACTGCACACCTGACAGTCCGCATGGCCGAAGACGGCTGGATCAATAGGTGGCAAGATGGTCATTCGTATCTCCTCTTCGCTACCAAAAGTCAACTACCGAATTTAGAGACTATCAAGGCCATTATTGAAGACCTCGGCGTTGATGTTAACGAGCGATACCCCGAAGAAATCCAAACCAGACCACCTCGGTGGTTTACCTCCATGGCGCATGCGGCCCGTGAGTACGAACCTGGGGATACGGCTCTCCATTACCTTGCAAAGGGCGGACATTGGTGGCACAAGGAGGCGATCAAGTATCTTCTCCAGCAGGGGGCTGATCCAAATGCCAGGAATGATAATGGCAAGACTCCCTTAGCACTCGCAGTGCAAGAACAGCTTTATGGCGGTTATCTGCAAAAGGATATTACGAGGATACTTCTCGAAGGCGGAGCTGATCCTAATATCCCTGCTTCCTGTGGCCATACCCCCCTGGCCCTAGCAGGACGCGATACAGAGCTGGTCAAGCTCCTCCTCGAGCACGGCGCACAGCCATCGCAAGAAGACCCCGAGGAACTGTTTTCAGCGCTTGAAACGTACAATCTCGAAGTCGTCAAGCTTCTGCTAGACACAGGACTGGATCCGAACACAATAATCCTAACAGAAAGGCAGCCTCACTGGCATCTACACCGTCTTCCAAAACCCGAAGACACCAGCGACAGCCCAACCATCCGCCCACTCGAGTACATCTCAATGCGAGCCTTCAACGAAGCCCACGCACGAGACCAAGCAATCGAATTGATAAGATGCCTCCTCGCAAACGGCGCAAACCCCCATCTCTCCTCTTCCGCAAACCGCAGTACAATCCTGCACTACGTCTTCGCCGATGGAGGAATCATCCCGCCCTATCTAGAACTGGAGGATCTCGACCTCGAACGCCGCGATCCAGCCGGCCGAACCCTCCTCATCGCAGCCGCAATGTCCGACGTCGGAACAACTGGCTACGCATTAGACGTGCCCTTGTTCCTGACCCCTGGCGGGCGGCTTCCACCGGTCCCTTACGCCGAGGGAGACCCGACCCGCGCAATGACACTCTATGAGCGCGGAGCTAATCTCACGGCTACTGATAACATGGGGAATAATGTGATTCACTTGCTGGTTGAGAATGACTGTAAGCACGAAAATAGACTGGTTGATGTCCATTGCGAGACGGAGTATCGGAGGACGCTGTTGCTGTTCCTGGATAAGGCGCCGCAGTTGGCGACGCAGAAGAATAACGAATGGCTGTGGAGGACCCCGTTGGCAAAGGCAAAGGCTTTGAAGACTGAGTGGGCTGTTGAGGTCTTGATGGAGTTTCTTGATTCTGCTTGACCGGATATGACTATCTTCTATAGTACTTTCATCTCTATTAGTGCAAGGCATGTATAATTATGTATTAACAGATTCAGCATGGCTGAACTAACCTAGCTGTGTCATACTACGATCAATATACATGCCAGTTGTACGGATACCATGGTAGAGAGCCCTGAGTAATCATTAGGCAAATGCGAGTTCCGAGACCATCTTACGTGTCCTTCCTGTCCATTTCTATCAGGTACGTCAAGAAAGTCGGTGTAATATGGTATGATAACTGCCTGCGATGGAGGAACAGTATGAGGCATCGGATATCAGTTGACAAAAGGGGCAGGACACAGGGTAGTTCTTTCTATAAGCAAGTCCTCTCCACGAACATGACGCGTCCATAACAGCAAGGGATATGCAGCCTTACATTATGGTATTTCATGGATATCCAATTATTGCGTGAGTCCCCAGTTACCTGCATACGCCGAGCCTGCTCAGCGGTGAGTGAGAACACAAATAATTTAATCTCCTGCTGATGCTCGAGCATCTTTAGCACTCACAGGTCAATATCCATTTGGAACTTGTCTCCTGGTGCGAATATTCAAGCCTTGTCTCATGGGTTCTAACGATTTCATGCCGCGTCTTGTGCCAGATGCCCTGGACCAAGATGCACTCTCCAACCCGGAACGCCTCTTCTGCATACACTCGGTATCCCTCAAGAGTCTGTGCTGCGGATGGCGTCGAGTGACAGTTGGCGGCCTAGCCCACGCAGTGGACAAGTTCGCGTGGTGGCTTGAAGATATAGTTTCTTCCAGCAAAACGCCCGAGAGACTCGTTTATATTGGGCCAAATGATATCCGCTACGCCATAGTCGTTCTTGCGTGCATGAAGATAGGCCACTGTGTGAGCAGCCCAAGTGTCAGACTTGCAGTATCATCCAGCTGACAGAAGAGCTCAAGGTTCTTCTTCTATCACCCAGCACGCATCCATCCGTGATTGACCATCTTCTCACATCTGGAAATTGCTCCAAGCTGCTGTTCGCCCGTGAGCTTATCGACCAAGTCCAGAGTATCACCAAGGCAAATGCAAGCCTTCAGACATGGGAAGTGTCGGACCTCTGGTCAATGTTCAATGGGCCAAAGAGACCATTTCCCTACTCCCACGAATATACTCTGGCCAGAGAGCAACAGCCGGCTGTTGTAATGTACAGTTCAGGGACTACAGGTAAGGTTGCGATCTAAAAGGAATGGCTGTGCCCTTGACTAATTTAAATTTCCGTGTAGGGCTACCAAAAGAGATGGTCAAATCGCATGGATATCTCAGTGCAGTGGACTATTTCAGGCATATTCCATTGCCACCGGGAAGAAAGCCGACAGCCCCTTGGATGAGCCATCCCAATGACCCCCATCTGGTAAAGGCCAACATGTTCCATGGGACTGGTCTTATAGCATGGGTAGCTGCACTCTTCCATCAGACACATTTTGTTATAGGCCCCGATGTGCCACTGACTCCGGCGACGTTGAAGGCAATTGTCTCCGAGACAGGCGCAAAGTCAGGCCTCTTTACACCCGACATGCTAACAAGCTTGAGTACTTTGCCGGATGGAATAGAGGCCCTGGCAAGCCTGGAATGCGTAAGCTTTGCCGGCAATCCTTTGGCACCGAGTGTTGGTGATAAAATCGCACGCGTTACGCGTTTGCAAGCATGCATTGGTATGACTGAGAGTGGCTATCTCTATACCCTACAGCCTAGAGATCGCAGGGACTGGGAATACTACGAATGGACCTGCCACCATCCGGTACAGATGCGGGATCACCCCAGTGGATATTCCGAGCTGGTCATCACACGCCCGCCTGGCCGTTATACGCATGCTCTCTTCTTCATGCACCCCGATCGACAAGAGTTCTGTACGGGCGATCTGTATGTCCAGCACCCTGAGCTCCAGGGGCTTTGGAAGCATGTTGGCCGCAAAGACGACGTGTCCAAGCTGAAAAACCGAGTGTTTCTCCATCCAGCTCCCATTGAGAGAACTCTCGAGGGGCATGAGTTAGTTTCCAGGGCTGTGATGACACCCGACCCTGCCCTTCGTGTGGTACTCATTATAGAGCCGGACCGGAGAATGGCAGGGAGTTTGCTGTCACCCGACGAGATCATCGACAGGCTCTGGCATTTGGTGGAGAAGCTCAATGGTGGTCTTCCTGTGGAGGCTCGAATGGCAAGGAGTCGGATTGCGGTTGCTCCTGTTGATAAGCCCTTCAAGAGAACAGCAAAGGGAACAGTCCAGCGCCGTCACGTACTTGATGACTTTGTAAAGGAAATAGAAGCGGACTTTCACAGCGTATCCTGACCTGCATGGACGATATAACTCTTTATAGCTGTTATTAATCAATCCGCTCATTTTGGTATTAGGTGTTTAGTACAATATTCTCTAGCTCCTAAGTATATAAAGTACATGATTCTGATATTGGACCAGGCTGCTCGACTCCCTGGGGCCTGAATCGACATCTAAGCGAACTTACGAGGTAGAACGTTTCATCCTTCAGATATTCGTAGGCACCAAATTAAGCAACGTATTATTGGATAGACTGGCATAAGCCAGTGTTCATTAAGTAAACATGCAGATACCTACTATTACCGGTAGCTGTTAGTTAACGAGGCTGTGTAGTTGGTGACTACAGGTTCCAACACGCTACCTCACAGACCATTCCACGCGTTTTCAACCTAAAGGGCCTGAATATTGGGTTAAGATACCAGAGTGGTCTATATTGCTTGACCGGTCAATACCTTCTACCCTGATCGGCCAGGATGTCGACACAGTCTACGCGCAATCCCCTCCAGATCCCGGAAATAATTGCCCTCGTTCTTGATCATGTCTGCTTCGTCCCTGATCTTCTTTCCTGTGCCTGTGTGAATAGCAGGTGGCATGGCCCGGCTGTAGCGAGGCTGTATGAAGGCTCCCTCTACGACATGCAGTTCCGGACCCCCGATATTCCCGCTCTCAACTGCCTTTATACCGCCTCTCTGCAGGCCTTTATCTCTCAGCTCCTTGGATGGCCGGTGCTGCCTCTGAATGTGTTTTCCGATCTCGATTTCTATACCACCAGTAGGAACTCTTACTAGGTCTGTTTACGACTGTTGATATTTTGATAGATGGTCAGTTCGTCAATCAATGTCCGTTTTGAACTGGATTCAACCTTGTGGAAATACAACCTGGATGATGATTAAACGGAATCGTCGATATAACACAAATTAAATAGTAGTTTAGAATACGGTCTATCTACAGTATTGCTCCACATGCTGAACTGGCAACTACACGATGCCTTGCTATACAAGCGAAGACATTGCTGCCAGTTATTGTAAGCAGCTATTTCATCATCTGCCTGGGTGATCCCAACAGAGGAATTCCACTGGCTAATCAGCTACAGTGTAATTGCCTTGCACCGACCAGCTCCAACGTCTCACACCAGCGGGCTTGGCTTTTTGGTTTCTGAGGTTGGAGTTGTCGACAGAAATATACGAGTTGAATCATATCCAACCCCAGGTACAGATGCCTCCACAATCAAGTTGGGGTAGCGAGCAGTCTATTCCCAGGTGGGCAGAGATCTGATGCTCGTCGGATTGAATATCACATCCAGTCGCCAATCAGTGTGGCCAATATCGCCTTCGGTCAGATTCCGAACCAGCCCTCCACAATTCCGGTCTGGTTTGCCCACTCCCCAGACTCTCGAGTCATTGGCTCTTTGTCTATTTGCCCACCTGAAGACGGCAGACTGTCGGTCTCCAGTAGGCTAGATAATGGCAGAATCGCCTTCGGTCAGAGTCCGAGCTTGCCCTCCCCACGTTCTGGTCTCGCTCGTCCACTCCCCGGACTCACGAGTCATTGTCCATTTCCCCAGCCCTGACGGCAGTTTTGCGGTCTCCAATTGCCAGGAGTTGATCGGCAGTCCCTCTCCAACTGTCCAACATGTTGTCGGCTATAAATGATGCCATCCCCCACTACGACAGGCTGCTGCACCAAGTTCATTCCTATACACTTCAAAATGAAGCTCGGTATTGCTAAGCCCGAGGGCCTGCGCGATACTCCGCGCGAGGTCTTGAACTGGAAGCTGTTCTGGAGTGCTACCGTGTTTGGTATGTTGCCTCTGCCCCTGTTGATACAGACCATTCTAGCATGCTAACACATTAAGGCCTCCTTGGTCTCAGTCGTGGCCTCGATGAAGGCCTCGTCGGCGGCATGGCCAGCCTGAAAAGCTTCAAGGACGAGTTCCAGCTAGAAGAAGGATCCGAAGGCCAACAAGCGAGCGTCCTGTCCAACATCACCAGCATGGTTCAACTCGGCAGTATCGTCGGATCCTTCCTCGCCTTCTTGATATGCGACCGGCTCGGTCGTGTTCGATCACTGCAGGTCCTCAGTGTGCTCTGGCTGGTCGGGTTCATCATCGTCGTCGTCAGCCACGGCAATGTCTCCCAGATCCTGGCTGGCCGGTTCATCGCAGGCCTGGGAATCGGGATGACGGTCGTGGTCGCCCCTACATATCTTGCAGAGATCGCACCAAAGAGTGTCCGCGGTATGCTCACGAATATCTTCGCTGGCTCGGTGTATCTCGGCGCAACGATTGCCTTCTTCAGCAACTGGCGGGCTTCGGTGAATCTGCCTGATACCTCGCGCTGGCAGTGGGTTGCGCCGCAGTTCGCGCATATTGGGTTCGCTGCGTATGTTACATACTTGCTTCTGCTTTACCATTTACTTCGTGCTAACGAGTTAAGGTTCTTCCTGGTTCTCTCCTTCACCGTCCCCGAGACACCACGGTACTACACCATCGCAGGCAAACACGAAGCAGCCGAGCAAGCCCTCGTCAAGCTCCGAAACCTCGACAGCAGCCATCCCTACATCCAGGCCGAGATGATCGGGATCCGCGAACAGCTCGAGCGCGAGCAGGAAGGCTCCAGAGGTGTCTCACGCTGGGGCAAAGTCCGCGAGCTCCTCCTCATCCCCGCAAACAGATATCGCCTGATGCTAGGCGTCATGTCGCAGGTCCTAGGCCAGTGGAGTGGTGCATCATCGATCACCATCTACGCCCCCGAGTTCTTCAAATCTCTAGGGAAAACAGGACAATCAGAGAAACTATTCGCAAGCTGTATCCTCGGAATCGTCAAGCTCGTCTCCGCGTACATCTGCGCCTTCTTCCTGATCGATTTCATAGGCCGACGCCGCTCGCTATACATCGGAATTACAATCCAGACAATCAGCCTTGCCTATATCGCCGTTTTCCTGGGTGTTGTGGGCGAATCAACCCTGGAAGGGGGCCACCTCACCCCGTCCCAGAACCGCAGCGCCGTCGGCGCCATCGCCATGATCTACATCTCCGGAATCGGCTGGACGATGGGCTGGAATGCATTCCAGTACCTGGTCAACGCAGATATCTGGCCGCTGCGGCTGCGCGCGCTGGGTAGTTCGCTCGTGATGTGTCTGCACTTCGTCAACCAGTACGGGAACACGAAAGCCGTACCGGATATGTTACTTGCCATGCAGAGTTACGGCTTCTTTGTGTTCTGTGCCGTGGTCAGTTTTCTAGGCCTTGTTTGGGTGTGGTTCTTTGTGCCGGAGTTGGCGGGGAGGTCGCTCGAGAGTACAGACGACCTGTTCTCGTTGCCCTGGTGGAAGGTTGGACGCCATGGGAACAGGCTTGCGCCGGATTTGGGAGGATTGGGGGTTGCAGGTGGTGAGAAGGGTGACGATGGTGATGTTGAAAGGGCCAGACAGGTTGAGTACGCACGGGCTTAGATGTTGGTTTAGTATTGATAGGTACTCATTGAGGAAGCATTGACTATGCCGTCTATCTAATTAGCTATTAGTATTATTCTATGCTTTGTCTATACTATTCCAGAGGCATACACCGGTTCTCGAGCCTTCCTGAGCATCTCAGCCTTCTCTCCAGTATCTCTTGACGTATATTATCGTCGAATTGACATTGTCTGGTTGTATGGTGCTGCGATTGGTGTCTATGAGACTCATTAATGGCGTCCGAGATGCCGTGAGTAGGTATAGCTGGAGCTCCGTCTCTCGTGCACGGGATCCCTTGCTGTATAGTTTGGGGTGGCCTCTCGAGGGTTTCTGTGGAGGAATGAGCCAGCTGTATAAGTGATAGAATCCTCAGAGCCTCTGGCAGACCGATAGTCATATCCAAATGGTGGACATCTCGAGGAGGTTTAGGCGGCGCCTGAGTGTTCTGTGATCTCCGTTCCACCAAGATGTGCTCTCGAAATGACATCGAACGCCATAGCTCATGCATTACCCAGTGTATTCTGCCTGCCCGCACCATACCCAGGGCGTAGACGGAATATCTCCATCTGGCCGGACATGAGGTCGTCCCCATTGAATCCCGTAAGACACTTCCCCCTGGCCCAAGTCCTAAGCCCATTCTGCACGAACCCCATATCCCCCGACGCACTGGCAACAATCCCAAACGTCCTTCCCCCGGGCCAGCAAACCTGTATAGCGACATCTGAGGGTGCAGCCCTGCGTTTCATAAACTCGATAAACTGCCTAATCAACGACCCAGCCGAGCCCTTCGCGATATCACGACCGAGATACAGACCAACGATAGACTGTTTCGACCTTGCAAAGATGACTTTCTCTCCTGACTCGCTCGAAGCAGACTCACTCAGGAGATGTAGATACTGCTGTAACTCGCGCGCAGCATTCCGGATCTGAACCGTTGATCTCGCGCCGCGGCTCTCGAGACCCCCCCACCAGCCGACCTCGAGATCAACCGCGACCGTGACGGTGGGAGCATCGTGGTTGAAGTTATTACTGCTCGTCATGTCGTTTGTATCCGAAGCACATGCACGGATGGACTTGTTTCGTGCGTCAATGCGGGCGTTGAGCGGGGCGTCGAAGAGGACTGGGCTGTCGCAGTGGCGGAGGTCGTCGAGGGTTAACCCGGGGGTCCATGAGGAGCTGTGCGGGCCGGAGTCTAGACATGGTACTGGACAATATATCTCATAGAGGTCGTGTTCCTCTATGGATGGGTAGTCGTCGTATTGTGGGAGCTTCGTATGGGATGCATATCTGGCGAGGACGGGCTGGAAGAGACTTAGGGCTACGCCCGCGAGGCTGGGGATGTAGCGTTTCATTTGGTATGCCATCTTGATACTTAATACATGGATGGATAGATATTAATTCGGTAGAATCTTAGAATCTGCTATCCTATATAGTTGCCAGTAACCCCTGTTCGTAAATTTGGCTTATAGACTTGGCTTACGCCCCCACCACCCACCAGACCCTCGTGTGCCATCAGCCAACAGGGATTGACAGGATGGCCCAAACTAGCTGTGATAATGGATATAGGATAATAATTACACGGCCCAAGCAGGGGCGAAGCTGGCACACGTTGGAGTTTGCACCTTTGACGGGAAGAAGCACAATCACGGACGTCAAAACTTATTATGGACTACAGAGGCCACTATCATTAGTTAAACTGAGCCTATTTGGCTCGTTATCAGCCTCTTGTTCGATTCTGTTTCTGTTCCTTCTGGCTTATCAGACGGGCTCTTGATAGGTAGCCCTTTCTTATATCAATACTTCATATCCAATCGTAACAGT
The DNA here is from genome assembly GCA_021437015.1 of Aspergillus jensenii. Classification (NCBI taxonomy): domain Eukaryota; kingdom Fungi; phylum Ascomycota; class Eurotiomycetes; order Eurotiales; family Aspergillaceae; genus Aspergillus; species Aspergillus jensenii. The sequence goes on along the minus strand of JAJAED010000016.1, from coordinate 824,486 downwards.
ATGTAAACCCACTGTAGGATTGTCTAGCCCCCAAAGCCCAACTGCGTCCTGGAGGATCTACGCACATCCTCATTAGCCTCAGGGCCGTCAGCCTCGCATGAAGAGATTTCGATATCCACTCCCAACGCAGGAACTCCCTGACACGGCCCACGCCCTGGAGCCAAGGAGATGAGGCTATTCCCTGCTCCGATCCGAATACCGTGGGAGTTATACAACATAAATCCGCCCCTCATATGGCCGCAGTGTCTCGAGGGTTGCAGCATAGTTGCTCACCAGCAGTTGCATCCCAGCCTCCATGTCTCTCGACCAGGCCTGCTCAGTCTGGGTGAAATTAAGCACTACAAGAGCCCGGTGTTCGCCTCTCGACTTCAAAAAGCTAAAGACTTCCTGGTTCTCATAGTCAACCACTTCAAACGACCCATGGATAAATAACTCCCGGTATTCTTTGCGCAGGCGCAGCAACGTCTTCCAAAACGAGAGCACACTATCTGGATCCCCCTCTTGCCTCTTCACATTGATCTCGCGATACATATCGTGCGTCCTCATCCACGGCGTCCCTTCACTGAACCCAGCCTCAGCCGTATCATCCCACTGCATAGGAAGCCTCGCATGGTCGCGCGCCAGAACACGGAGGCCCTCCATGATGCGTTCTGGACGATCAGGGCTCACACCGGTAGCAGCCTGCCTCTGCGCCTCACGATAGTACCCCAGCCCCTCGATATCCTTATACTCGTCAATCGACCAGTCCCTCGGCGCATTAACCAGGCCAATCTCCTGTCCCTGATACAAGAACAGAGTCCCTGTCATAGCAACCATCATAACCGCAAGCATCTTAGCAGACCGCTCCCTGAACTCCGGCGCATCAGACGCAAACCGCGACACCGCACGGCCATTATCATGGTTCTCGCAAAAGGCCGTCGTCCAGCCGTCCGAGCCCTCAATGAAGGACTGCCATTTGCCCACGATGGATTTCAGCTCCGTCAGCTTCCACGGCTGCAGGATGTACTTGTCTTCCAGGCTCTCGCCCATCCCGATATGCCCGATATCCAGGTGGAACACCATACTCAGCTGTTTCGCAGACGTACCGACGTAGCGCAGGACATGGGCCGGGTCTGGTGTATTCGCCAGCTCGCCGACCGTCACGACATCGCCATACGGCGCGAGGACATCGTCGAACATCTCCCGTAGAAACTCGTGGATACGGGGTCCGTTGCACCACATCTCGATCGCCGGCTGGATGTGGCTATTCGGGTCTGTAATAGGCGCGTCCTGGAAGTCGGTATGCTTGCTGTACTTGTTGACAGTGTCGACCCGGAATCCGTCGACGCCCTTCTCCAGCCAGAACCGGATCGCGCTGTTGTAGATGGCTTTGCGGGTTTCCGGGTTGTCCCAGTTGAGATCGGGCTGGGATTTGGCGTAGAGATGGAGGTAGTACTCCTGTGTATGTTCGTCCCATGTCCCTGGAGCAACACCGTCAGTATATTCTAGCAATTCAGAAACGCGATATGAAGGAACAGACAGGTACTCCCAGCGAAATATCCCCGGTAATTCGTTGGAGGCAGCCGATTCCCTTTATCATCATAGCGAGGCGGTCGCCAGAAGTACCAGTCGCGCTTGGGATTATTTCTGCTGCTGCGGCTTTCTTTGAACCAGCTGTGCTCGTCGCTGGTGTGGTTAATCACCAGGTCTAGGATAATCCTCATTCCGTGCTTGTGGCAGGCTGTAATGAGATTCTCGACGTCTGAAACGGTGCCATACGCCGGAAGGACGCTCTCATAGTCGGAGACATCGTAGCCCATGTCGTGCATAGGCGAGTCGTACATTGGAGAGAGCCAGAGGACGTCTATTCCTAACGAATGCAGATAGGGCACTTTCTCAATGACGCCTGGGATATCGCCCCAGCCATCGCCATTGGAGTCTTTAAATGAAGCTGGGTAGACCTGGTAGACAGTGGCCTCTTTCCACCAGTTGTTGGTGCCTGTTGGGACGGACATTGTGCGTTCTTCTCTACTAGGGAAATAGTTCTTCTCTCGCTGGCAATAAAACACAGCAATGGGCGCCTTATATGTGAGACCCCGCGCAGCTTGGCTTCTAAGTATACAAGCATGGATTGGCCTGTTGCCCCGACTATCCCCCGACATGGCGCCGGTGGCCAACCAGCTTGATTTGTGTGTCTTGCAGTGCGGGGATGATCTTCATATCGTTCTTGTGTATATAATGTTCCATCTTCATTGAGGTGCTGCCATCTTCAGTCGATTAGGCCAATATCGTCGAAACCATGGACGACCACAAACAGAGCCTGGCCCACGGCAAACATGCTGCCCAGCAAGAGCAGTCCATGACGCTCTGGCAGGGCCTCCGTCTGTATCCCAAAGCCGTCGCATGGTCTGTGCTGCTATCCTCAACCCTCATCATGGAGGGCTACGACCTCGCCCTGCTGGGAACCCTCTACGCTTCACCAGCCTTCAACCAGAAATACGGCGTCCAAACCGCCGATGACGACTGGAATATCTCAGCAGCCTGGCAATCCGGCCTCTCAAACGGCGCGCGCGTCGGCGAGGTCATCGGCCTGATCCTCAGCGGTCTCGTCTCTGAACGCCTGGGCTATCGCTGGACAATGATCAGCGCCCTCCTCGCCATGAACGCCATCATCTTCCTCTTCTTCTTCGCTGTCGACGTCCGCATGCTCCTCTCTGCCGAAATCCTCGCCGGTATCCCCTGGGGCGTCTTCCAGACCCTGCCAGCCGCATACGCCGCCGAAGTGTGCCCCGTCGTGCTGCGCCCATACCTGACTACCTACATCAACATGTGCTGGGTGATGGGCCAGTTCATCGCCGCCGGCGTCAACCGCGCCTCCTTCGCGCGAGAAGACCAATGGTCCTACCGCATCCCTTTCGCTATACAATGGGCATGGCCCCTCCCACTCGCCATGGGGATCTTCTTCGCCCCTGAATCCCCCTGGTGGCACGTCCGACGTGGCGATATCGCCGGAGCCAAACACGCCCTGCAGCGTCTAACCCTAACCTCTTCCCCATCTAGAGACACCAACCAAAGCGAACCATTCGACCTCGACGCCACAATCGCCATGATCGCACACACCAACGAGCTCGAAAAGTCACTCACGGCCGGGACATCATACACCGACTGCTTCAAGCGCGCAGGCGGCAACCTCCGACGCACAGAAATCGTCTGCGGCGTGTGGATCGTCCAGACACTCTGCGGACAGAACTTGATGGGCTACTTCGCCTATTTCTGCGTCCAGGCCGGCTTGCCAGAGGTGCACTCCTTCAATCTCTCGCTCGCACAATACGCACTCGGGATCCTAGGGACAATCGGCTCCTGGTTCCTCATGGCCAAGCTCGGGCGGCGAAGCATCCACCTCCTCGGTCTCTGCTGTTTATTCACACTGCTCATAGTAACAGGGAGTCTCTCCTTCGCATCTTCATCAAATACAGCAGCTAAATGGTCCATCGGCGCCATGCTAATCCTCTTCACATTCATCTACGACATAACCCTCGGCCCTGTAACATACGCGCTCGTCTCCGAACTCTCCTCAACGCGCCTCCGATCCAAAACTATAAACCTCGCGCGCGCCGGGTATAATATAAGTAATATCGCCGTGAATGTGCTCACGAACTACCAGTTGAATGATGATGGCGAGACGGGGTGGGGCTGGGGCGCGCGGTCTGCGTATTTCTGGGCGGGCTCTTGTGTGGCTTCTCTTGTTTGGGCGTTTTGGAGGGTTCCTGAGCCGAGGGGGAGGACTTTTGCTGAGCTTGATGTGCTTTTTGAGAGGGGGGTTTCGGCTAGGAGGTTTGGGGGTGTTGTTGTTGATCCGTTTGGGGATGGGATGGAGGTAGGAGAGGGGAGAGAGGGTGGGAAGGGGTGAAAGAAGGCATACACCAGAATATTGGGTCTGGCTATTTTGTAGGTAATGAATATGAATCCAACGTTCGTGGAAAACCACTATTATTTGTTAGTTCTATTGAATTAGTCTATTTTGTATGCTTCACAATCCACCCTTTCCTGGTTATCACGTCCAATCTGGTATATCTGTCAAAGTATGGAATGGTTGACGATATCAATTCTCGGCAGGGATTTTGGTCTGAGGTTCTGGTTCCGGCGACTGACGAGCCTCGCTCGACGTACCACCAACCTCATCCACCGTCGTGCCGACAACACCCTTGCTATCGACGAAATTCGAGATGCGGTTCCGCGGCAACCACGCATCCTCCGGCATAATGAAGTACGAAACAAGTGCGAAGATGGTCACGCCAGCCATGATGATAGGGGCATAGTTTAGGTTCTCGCCTGTCACCGGGAAGGCATACGGCGAGAAGAGCACAGCAACAACCCATCCGTTCCAGAACACTCCGATCACCTGGAATGGTTTGGACCACTTTCCAAGACTCCACGCGGGTTTGGGGAATCGTTTCGGGGTGAGGAAGAGACGCGCGAGGCAGATGAGGCCATATGCTGCGGCAGAGGGGACACCGGCCGCTGAAACGAGGGAGGTAAAAGCAACGTCTGAGGGGAGGATGGTGCAGGTGATTAAGGCCGCGACACTCCAGACAACGATGACGGCGTTGCGGGGCTGGCCGTTGTGGACAACGGAGACCCAAGAGGAGAAGGGGAGGACGCCGTCACGGGCTACGGCGAAGACGAGGCGAGACGCCGCTACGATGGCCACCGCGGTGTTCTGTGATGGTTGAGTTAGGGACTTGTCTGATTGGAAATAGGAGGTAACATACGAGCCAGAGGGCGAATATGCAGATAATGTTCATGAAAATGTGCCCACCCTTTCCGAGAACAACGGCGTAGAGAGGCACGAAGGGCTGCGGCGATCCGAATTCGAAGAGCTTGTCAGGAGTGGGCTAGTTTTGTTAATCGTTGTTTTTGCAATACGGTCAGGAAGACTTACTGCGCAGAAAAGGAATAGGATAATGGTTGCGAAACCGCCGATTCCACTTGCAACTGTGCTCCAGAAGATACCCCGCGCGGCCGTCACAGATGCGTGCTTGGTTTCCTCCGCGACGTGACCGGAGGCGTCAAATCCAATCAGAATACCGGCGGTGGCAAGATAGGAGAGACACCAGTTCCACCCTGGGGGAGCGTTGGTGGCGTTGTACGTAGACATGAAGGCTTCCTCGGCAGTTCTGAATCCCCAAGTATTGGCTGTGCCAATTGGGAGCCAGATGACATTAAGGAAGAAGTCAAGCATAACAACCGCCGAGGAGAACCAGAAGACATATTTGAAATATCTCGCTGTTGACGTTAGCGTGAATCGGCGGGTTGGTGGACGAGACTTACGCGGCATGAAGTTGAGCAGAGCTGCTAGGGCAAGGAGGACCTCGGTGACGATCCATTGCACAGCACGGAACTTGACGTCTGTCACATCCTTCGGAAAGTCGACGTCAAATACGGTCAATTCCTGCAGCTAGGTAAGTACGCATGCATGGATGGCGATGAGGGTCGCCTACAGATAGTAGATAGTTTGTTGCTGACTGGGTATTACTGGCGCAGAACGTTGTCCACGCAGTAGTCGACCACCATGCGACGATAAATCCAAGAAGTCGTCCGAACCTGGGTCCGCCTGCTTCCGCAGCCCAGAGGTAAATCGATCCGGCGGAAGGCGAAGCAGAACAGACTTCTGCGATGACAGCCGCCGTGATGAAGGTGAAGACCACGGTAACGAGATAGCTCGTCCTGCTCCTGTTAGACTTGTCGCTGCAATATTCCGAGATCGGTGCATACCAATAAGCCAAGTTTCCGCCAGCGCCAATACCGGTACTAAAGGTGACACGTACACCACCGACGAAGTATAGCGCAGCTGTGATGGGGTTAGAAATCAAATCATGGTCATGTTCCACTGCACATACCGAATGTCGTGGCGAAGTTTTCGAAAAATGAGTATGTCCGATGTAGGACCTGTGCTTAAATAAGTCCCGCCCGCTTTGTTGATCCGATGTGAACTTACTGGCTTATAGCCCATTGTTTTCTAGAGAAATGTTAGATTCGCCCGGGATAGCTGGTGCGCAAACTTACCAGAAGAGCTGCATCTTCCTGCGATTCTCTTTGGCTCCTCGTATCTTCCCGAGCGGGATCCTGCTCGATGAGCTGATCATGGTGAGTCCGTGACGACATGGCTACAAATCGAACGCGCGACCAGCGGTACTACGCGAAAACACAATCTGCGCCAAAAGAGAGGGTAAAGAGCAGGAGAAAACTTCTCGTTTTGCGAAGTTGACGATAGAAGCTGTCGCAACCCCACCCGGTCACGAGCAGAAAAAGTAAAAAGTTAATTAGCTGACAAGAGCTAGATCATGCCGAAGGTTTCAGCTTTCAGGCTAGACTTGGAGAAACCAGTGAGCCGCGAGGATATGGGAGGTCAAAATTGACGTGGTCCTTGACGTTGATGATGAGATGGGTCGGAGATGACTGTTCCGCAGAATTTGGCTGCACGCAATTCCAGGAACGTTATCGCATCCACCTCTTGTGCCTGCGCAGCGCGAATGGATGGACCGCGCTTCCGTGGGTCGGGGCCGCGAGCTTAGTATGGCCACTAAGACTGGGTGGCTGCAAGAACTCGACTGAGAAAGCTTTGGATCTTCTGAAGCTGAGCGACCATCACCGCACGGTCATGGTATCGGATTACTCTGACAGGATCTCGGCATCGCGTTGGCTATCTCCAGCGAAGGGTCAGCCTGTCTGCCACTGCGAGAAGCAAGGTTCAAGAATCAAGGACGACCCACCGTGAAAACTTTGAGTCGGGGCCATTGGCGGGCCGGAGAATGGAGAACGGTGTGGGCCAATAATTCAAGGTTGTTTTGTGGGCTGTCATCAGGTTAATTTGTTTTAACTTTTGAAGTTGGCCGTCGAGACCAAACGTGGGATTTGTCTTGCTCTTGACTCTTGATTCTTTCGGTTCTTTCACGATGAGGTCACGTGAATACAGACACCTGAGGCACATAAGGCAGAAGTGTCGATGACTTGATGTGGACCTCGGAGATCCGAACCGCAGCTTCAGCAGCTTTTACATAGTGGAGCAGTTCTAGCGTGACGGTGTCACATGGAATCAGCCTGCTGGGAACTTGGAACAGCAGAGGCGCTCTGGAAGCCAGCTTGATAACAGGCTTACAGCGTAGTGCAGCAGTGACACAATGCGGAGAAACATGCTGTATCACCTGATCGGCCCGTGGGGTAATTCCAGTCTTCTGTACAGAGCACAGACTTTAAGGCTTACAGAGTAATCCGACTTGATAGATGTGAAGTCATCTGCTGCCAGCTCTTACCGAGTGCCGTTCTTCGGCTCTCCAGAATCCAAGTGGAGACGAGACAATCCCCAGATCCAGCCCGTGCTCTGGCAAGTAAGTTATAGTTATTCACAGACTAAGTCTACAGCCCTTGTCTAAGCGCCGAGTCTTGGTCGCACCGTGAGCGGCACCGTTTCATCGATTAGTCTCCTGTTGCCCGATCGTGCCGGCTATTGTCCGTCCCAGGGCGCGACTCGTGGAAGAATGCGCCTTCGTTCGCCCTTGCGGTTGTGCCGGCGATCTCCCCGCAACTCCGTCCCCTCTCCAGCTCCTCCTTCGGTTCTTCCTCTTCTGCTCAGTCACTGCCTGCCGCTAGTCCTCCACTCTCTTCCGAGCTCGAATGAGCTCCTTTAATACCCTCTGGGCACTCCTTCCCCTCTTTTACTCCTCCTCTGCTCGTTCGATGGGCTGTCAACACCCATCACCTTTCCTCTCCTCATTGTTGCTCTGGAATGAGCCCTGTCGCCTATCGTCGGTGACTCAGTGCGCATTCTCTGCCTGAGCCTTGCATGCACCATGAGTGCATCGTTCCCCCTGCGGTCGGCTCTGGGATCGTGTCGAGCGGTCCTCGGTACCTTCCCAGGCAGGTCCTACATCTCACTCAAGCAGTCGTGTGAGTCAACTGTCCTCAGTCAGTTAACAAGCTACTAACACTACTCGCACAAAGTTGTCCGCCTTCCCTCCTCCCGGCCCTCGTACCAGCACCATCAGTCAGTCTGGCAATACCATACACAGAGCCCTCGGGCGTACGCGACCAGTACCTCTCCGCCGTCTACAGTTCCTGTCATCCCGTACGCCTCTTTGACGATCGGAGTGCCTCGTGAGATTTTCCCGAACGAACGCCGGGTTGCGCTTACACCTCAGAATGTTGCCTTGCTGCTTAAGAAAGGCGTCTCGCGTGTGTTGGTAGAACGCGGAGCTGGTGAAGGCGCCCAGCTGCACGACCAAGCGTATGAGCAAGCCGGCGCTACTTTAGTCGACCAAGCTACTATATGGTCTCAGAGTAACATTGTCTTGAAAGTCCGTGGCCCTCAGCAGGATGGTACCTTCAACGAGATCGAGGCCTTGAACAAAGGCAGTACAGTCATTTCGTTTCTCTACCCAGCCCAGAACAAGGAGCTGGTGGATAAGATTGCCTCACGCGGCGCGACTAGCTTCGCAATGGACATGGTTCCGCGCATCTCACGCGCCCAAGTTTTTGACGCTCTAAGGTAAGCTATCCGTTTAATCATCGCAGTTTAGTCTAACATGATGTAGTTCGATGGCCAATATTGCTGGTTACAAGGCTGTTCTGGAAGCCTCAAACCACTTCGGTCGTTTCTTAACCGGTCAGGCCACCGCGGCTGGAAAGATCCCCCCCGGCAAGGTTCTAGTGATCGGCGCTGGTGTCGCCGGTTTGAGTGCCATAGGATCCGCCCGCCGCATGGGCGCAATTGTTCGCGGTTTCGATACTAGACCTGATGTTCGAGAACAGGTTCAGTCACTTGGTGCGGAATTCATCGAAGTGGACATCCAGGAAGATGGCGCTGGTCAAGGTGGTTACGCGAAGCAAATGTCACCAGAGTTCATCGAGGCAGAGATGAAACTTTTCATGGAACAAGCCCGTGAGGTGGACATCATTATCACTACTGCTTTGATTCCAGGGAAGCCGGCCCCGAAGCTGGTCACCAAAGAGGTAAGTTTTGTTGTGGTCATCGAAGGACATTGGTCTAATAATACTGAGTAGATGCTCGCGGCTATGAAACCCGGGTCTGTCATTGTTGATCTAGCAGCTGAGGCTGGCGGGAACTGCGAGGCAACTGTTCCTGGAAAATTGACTACCTACAACGATGTTACTGTTATTGGTAAGTTCTCAACCTGCGTGGTAGGACTGTGTTTTAAACATGATTTCAGGTTACACCGATTTCCCGTCTCGCCTACCAGCCCAATCGTCCTCGTTGTACTCCAACAACATCACCAAGTACCTCCTTTCTATGGCTCCCCAGGAAAAGTCCTTCGGTGTTGATTTGACGGACGAGGTGGTTCGAGGATCTATTGTGACTCACAATGGTGAAATCCTCCCTCCCGTACCTCGTGCTGCACCACCCTCTCCGAAAAAAGAAGCAGCAGCAACCCCGTTGGCGGCAAAGGCAGAGCTGGCTTTGACACCATGGCAAAAGGCCACCCGTGAGGTCACAGCTACCACCGCTGGGATGGGAACTGCTCTCGCACTGGGCAAGGCAACTGGACCGATCTTTATGGGCAACATGCTGACAGCTGGCCTGGCCGGGCTTGTCGGTTATCGTGCTGTTTGGGGTGTTGCGCCTGCTCTTCACTCCCCCTTGATGAGTGTCACCAATGCGATTTCGGGTATGGTTGGTGTTGGCGGATTCTTCATCATGGGCGGTGGCTACCTTCCCACAACCGTTCCCGAATTGCTGGGATCCGTGTCTGTTCTTCTCGCATTCATGAATGTTTCTGGCGGTTTCGTCATCACGAAGCGCATGCTCGATATGTTCAAGCGTCCTACTGATCCACCTGAGTACCCCTGGTTGTATGCTATCCCGGCTGCTATCTTTGGCGGTGGCTTTCTGGCTGCCGCAGGAACTGGTATGGCTGGACTCGTTCAGGCGGGATATCTAGTCAGCAGTGTCCTATGTATCAGCTCTATTTCTGGCCTTGCTTCCCAGCAGACCGCGCGCCGTGGAAATATCTTCGGTATACTCGGTGTCGCTGCCGGTATTCTCGCGTCGCTAGCAGCTGTCGGATTTTCTCCTGAAGTATTGACCCAGTTCGCCGGTGTTGCCAGTGCAGGTGCTGTTGTTGGTGAGTATTCATTCTATCATATTTAAACCTATTCCGCTAACAGTCAACAGGGGCATTGATTGGACGTCGTATTACCCCAACTGGGCTCCCACAGACTGTTGCCGCTTTACACTCCGTTGTTGGCCTCGCAGCTGTACTCACAAGCGCTGGGAGTGTGATGGCCGACATAAACGATATTTCGACTCTCCATCTAGTTACAGCATATCTTGGAGTCCTTATCGGTATTTCAACCAAATTCTGCTACTTTGATTCATAGTGTATCCTAACTCGCTTAGGTGGTGTCACATTCACTGGCTCCATTGTGGCCTTCCTCAAACTCGCCGGCCGCATGTCCTCCAGGCCGACCATTCTCCCCGGGCGCCATTTAGTGAACTCAACCTTGCTAGGAGGCAATATAGCTACTATGGGCGCATTCGTCACCATGGCGCCCGCTAACCCTGTTATTGCTGCTACATGTCTAGGAGCCAATACTGCGCTCAGTTTCTTAAAGGGCTACACCACGACTGCCGCTATTGGTGGCGCAGATATGCGTATGTACAGCGGTGCCTGTGTATTGAATTTTGCTAACAACTGCAGCGGTTGTTATTACCGTGCTTAACGCGTATTCCGGTTTCGCGTTGGTTGCAGAAGGGTTTATGCTCAACAATCCGCTCCTCACGAGTGTGGGTTCTTTAATTGGAGTCAGCGGTTCAATCCTGTCGTACATAATGGTATGTCTCATCAACCTTGCAGCTGGACTGTGCTAATTTGATAGTGTGTCGCAATGAACCGATCTTTGCCGAACGTGCTGTTTGGTGGAATATCGAACCCTCAACAATCCCAGAAGAAGATCGAGGGCGAGGTTACGCAAATCAATGTTGAAGAAACGGTAGACTCTCTGGCCAACGCGGAGAGTGTCATCATCGTAAGTATATCCACTTCGTCTTAGTTCTATACTTATGCTTACAACTGTAGATTGTTGGCTACGGCATGGCCGTAGCAAAGGCACAGTACGCCCTAGCCGAGATCACGCACATGCTGCGTGCCAAGGGCGTCAAAGTCCGCTTCGCCATCCATCCCGTTGCCGGGCGTATGCCAGGGCAGTGTAACGTCCTGCTTGCAGAGGCATCCGTGCCTTACGACAGTTAGTACTCGACCCTCCTTCATTTGACTTGGTTACTGATTATCCCAGTTGTACTGGAAATGGATGAAATCAACGACGACTTTGCGGACACGGACGTGACCCTCGTGATCGGCGCCAACGACACAGTTAACCCTATCGCCCTGGAACCCGACTCCGCGATCTCAGGCATGCCCGTGCTACAGGCGTGGAAGAGCAAGGAGGTCATCGTGATGAAGCGTGGCATGTCCAGCGGATACGGTATGCAGCAATCATTCTTTATGATTGAGCAATGCTAACTAGCCACAGCTGATGTCCCCAACCCGATGTTCTACAAACCCAACACCAGGATGCTATTCGGGGACGCAAAGACCTCGTGTGATGGTAAGCTAACTACTAACTTCCTCTTAAACCATACAAGTTAATCAATTCTAACCTTTGCCGCAGCCATCAAAGCCAGTATCGAGGGCCGTAAGTAGGGTAGGGGAGGGAACCGGTTGCATATGCACATATGGGCAATTCTGCGATTTTCTTTTTTTTTCCCCCTATTTATTTCCAGCCGTGTCCATAGACAGACCAGACCTACTCTGTACTTCTTTGCATCGCTGATCAATGGGATAAACCGTTTTTTAAGTTGATCGACGTGCGCATCGCACTAACTGCACACGTAATGCAAAGCTAAAGGGCCACCCCTCAATTATCAATCTGAGCGGTTTATGCTTTTAGCCGTCTCCTCGGCTATCATCGGAAGGAGGCGTGCGCTGTCGGAATAAAATCCCGGCGCCCATTGTACTACAATTGAGTAGACACCTTTAACAACGAATCTGACACGTCAAGTTGCACGAGTTGGAGGCTAAAATCGCATGCTACATTATTGGTCTCTTAGAATAAATTTATTCTGACAGGGTACTTAATTTGGTGACTTGTATCCTGTCTCTGCAAACTGCTAGTGCTAGATTTATATATTTCCGCACCGGAATTCAAAAGATCCAAACTCCGTATTGGTATTTATTCAGAAGGAAAAATGGACTCCAACTGCGGGAATTATTACGATTTTGCTTCTTATTGCAAAACGCCAAGTCTAAACAGAAGCAGGTCTAATCGGTTCCAAGGTTCCGCGTATCCTGATTTACCCGAACGCCTGTTTCCCGCGCCGCTAGGAAGTTCAAATCGAAGGAGACGTATAGTCGTGATTGTATCGTATATTTTATGTTAGATAGGTGGGTGGAGTGTAGACCTGTTGGGTGGGTAGGCTAGTTGAGGTAGGGAGAGATGGTCGACCAGCATTTCGGTAGCTGGGTGTTGAGTTTTGTGCTGATGTTTGCACCAGGGCCGTTTGACGGCCCTTTTATTTGTATAATGTGATATGTCAAGATGATGAGACATATGCAAAGACGTTCAGTTAAGGAAGGAGGATCGATGAGCGGACATCGTCCATGGTGTCGACCCAGCCTTCTGGGAATGCGCGTTGTTTGAACCAGGCCTTTTCTAGCTCTTCGAGGCCCTTTTCCACGTTCTATAATGTGGTTAGCAATGTCTAGTTTTGATGAAAAGCAGAGAGATCGTACCTTGAACCCATATCTTTGCATATCGATCATGGTCTCTCGAACAAACTTGTGCTCGCGTTCATCCCGGCTTTCACGCCCCGCAATGAAAAGAGGCCAGCAGATGGCTAGGCGCCCGACGTCTTTTGCCAGTTTACTAATGAGGTTGAGGATTCTGGTACTGAGAGCGGCCAGGACCTCTCTTTGCGGCAGAATATCGGGTCGCGCGACAGCGGCTACCTTGTGGAGGAAGATATGGGTGGCCTTTTCGTAGGCTTCAACGCAGCCTGCATACTCGAGAACGTCTTGGTGCGGATACTGCGATAAGCTCTCGTCATCCAGTTCTCCGAGTTGCTGTATGCATTGCGGGGCATCGAGGCGCCACTGCACTAGTCGCTGCAATAGACCACGGTAGACGAGGTCTTGTTGTTCAGGGGCCACCCATCCAGACTGTTTCGCCTTTCCAAATGAGCTAATGGCCACCTGGATTTCCATCATGACCGACCAGCACTGGCGCAGATCCTGCAGTAGACCATTGTCGGTGCTATCTTCCGACATGCTGGGTATCCCTAGATTGTATTCCCATCCGCCGCCAAGTGTTCTCCAGTAACTTCCTTCAACAACGGTTCCTTCACTCGTAGCGCACGCACCTGCGACATCGAGGTAGGAGAGGAGGGAAACGAGGAATTGTCGGAGTGGGTGATTCATTTCGGCGACGCGCTGGGCTTCGTGGGCGGGGTCGGTGTTCGGGGAAAACATAAATTTGTAAATCTCACGGGCGCCTTTGAGATGGATCGCCCAGTTGTGATGCTGCGAGTCCATCATCTGGTTGAGTCAGTCGCTGCAGCTAAACAGTCGAAGGAGAGGGACAAACCTCGAAGAGAGCTAACAATAAACAGGTGGCGAAATCTGGAAGCCGTAATCGCTGATTGACTTCGTGCCTCGTTCTAAAGGTCTTGACGACCTCGCCATACTTGCCCATGGCGTGCTGAAAATGGACATTTCGCTCCTGACCTGTGGAAGTGTTGGCTAGATGCAGCGCCCCCAGAGCTTCCATTGCGCTCGCCATCGACAACGACGAATGAGAGATATCGGGAAAACTTCGTCGAAACGGGTTTACGTTGGTCGGTGTATCGTAGATAAGCAGCAGCGTAGCAACTTCATTAACGAAATGGGTATAATAGCGTCCCTGCAAGCTGTCCAATGACGCAACTGGCAGCTTTTCATGTTCAAAACGATATTGGATTGGCATTGGGCCCGAATTGCCCGTTGTCGGGAGCAGCACAAACTCGACATCATCGTGTTCCTTCTTCACCCTGGTATTATCTTCGTCGGAGGGAGGAGATTCAGAGCCGACAGAGAAAACGGGATTCTCGAAGCGAAAGACCAGCGGTTTCGAGTCGGTAACCGTCGTCGGCGAGACGACCACACCGTCGACAGAGTCATTCGTAGGCTCCTCCTTCTTCACTCGTTTCTGCGACTTGCCGCGTTTCTTGGGCGGGGCAGGTTGCTCGGTCGGCGGCGGCGGCGGCGGCCCATAGACCTTGAACGTCATGCGACCCTGACTCCCATCACACTCCAAACCGAGCCGGGTGCAGTTCCGACAGGTGGGAGAAGCTTCGTCGCAACGGACATGGCGGCGGCGACAGGTTGAGCAGCCCGTGAAGCCACGGTGATGCCATCGTCGGACACGCTTCTTCTTATCCTTATCGGGCAGCGAGGAGTCGGCGGGCGGAGGGGGATCGGGGTTTTGAGCCGGCTCAAAGACCATCATACGGGCCTCCATGGGGAGTGAGAGCGAGGCCGACGGGAGAGCTGGAAGAGAGAGACATGAAGAGGGCGAGAGTCGCGAGGATAAGGTCGCGGTGTGGTGGTGGTGATCCTGGTGGACGGTGGGGAGAATGGGGGCGGAAAGCTGAGGATCAGGTCGAGGGCATTATATTATGATTAGGAACAGGTAAATAGTAAAAGGGTAAAAGAGATAAAAGGGCAATAAAGATAAATGTGGGAGAAGCGAGAAGGTGAGGAGATACAGTCGTCAGTGACGGTTGGGGAGTGGGGAGACTCAGACTGAGAGAGACAAAGAAAGTCTCTCACGGACTCACTCAGTGGACCTCTCGAACTCTCTTCCTCTCACTCTCACAGAGCCAGACTCCCGCCAACAACGTCCCAGTGGAAAATCCAGCCGCAGCGAATCGCAGATCTTCCGGCCAAGTTCCGGTCCTGCGCTGCAGAGAAGCTGCAGATCCTCGTTTTCGCCTGTTGGTTGACTCCGTTGGGGGCCGTTTTCTGGACCTTCGGCGGCCACTCTCTTTGCGCTGCCACCACTCGCCCGCTCCACTGTGAAGCCATCGCCGTTGATCTCGCTTTTTCCTTTGGTCCGTGGCTGTCTGGTCCCGCCATTGAGCGCCCACGATGATTTTCACGATGATCTCCGAGAGGGAACGTTGTCACTTGTCTATTACGTAGTCGGCCTCCTAATTCGACAGCCAGGCACGAGCGACCGGCAACTATTTGGACGCCAGCGAAGATTCAAATAAATTGGCAACGGGCGACTTGGACTAGACTACTACTAACTTATCCCTGGATAGAGTTGATGAACCCGGAATATCAGCAATAGAACCAGCAGATCTGCGTTGAACCACGGCCTGCAGCTGTCGATCAACCCTGTCAGAATATCAACGAAATCCCTTTGCCGTCACCAAGGTGCTGCCCAGCTTTCTAGTTCTACATTGGGGCCAAGATACAACGACCGTCCGCGTCGCATATGCAACTAGTTGAGTATCTACTGCTTGGGCTCTCTGATATCACGGATGCACTACATTGTACTAACTGGCAGTCGAAAATCCATATATCTCTGAGGAAAGTGCGGATCTATGCGGATCGACTCGGTCCATCGCGCCTTCCCACAAGTCTATCGCCACCAGTTCCCTGCTAAAGGCAAGCGCGATGGGCCCTGCTGCAGGTTCAGCTGGCCACGCAGTTAGCTGCAGCTCGTGCTAGTCCAAGAGGTCCCCGACTCGTGGCAGGCGGGCAGTTGCCACTTTCTTCCTAGGGCAGCCTTGAGGCCAAAGTGATTCGAATATATAGAGTAAGAGGGACGGGTCTATTTATAGTCAAGGAAACTAGCGACAGTCATCTGTCTTCATCTTTAAACCGCCGAACCAACCGTGATCGAATCCACAGATTGAGTAATTGAAGCCGCAGTGCCCATCGGACTCTTAAACGAAGACAACGGAAACCGATCAACCCCTGAGAAAGAGTTCCGGATAACTCTCTGCATGGGCTCATTACCATGGGAATGTGCCCCGCTCTGACGCCGCCCCGTATAAAAAGGGATCAGATTACGAAATGACCTGCGCCATTTCAATACGAGGGGACTCCGCAAGACCCTGTGGATGACTTTTGGTACGGAGGGGAGACATCCGGCGATCATGCCCCCGGCCATCTCAGGAATCGTCCACAGCCCTACTAGGTTTACGTAGTAGGAGGTGTTGTTGGGTGTCTTGCTCATGATTACAGCGTAGGCGAGCTTCACCACGCCAGAAACACAGGCCCTAGGTGGGTTAGACTTTGACAATACGAGGACCGGGGATACGCACATCAAACCAAACGAGAAGGCTGCCGAGATAGAAATCCTCTTCCCAAACGGAACGCGCAAGCTCCATATGCGGCCCTGGGGAAGGATAAACATCAAGATATCAGACACGGCATTGAGCGCTGATGAAGTGACGACGAGGACAAACCGATTGATGCATGAACCGTGTGTGATGAAGGGATCCCAGGCTTTTGCGATGGGTCTGCAGCCGAAGATGGTAATGAAGGTGCCGATGAAGTAGTATACGAAGTTGATCCAGATCAGACCGTGGCAGCTCCAGAAGAAGTAGTCCCGCTGTTCCATGCCGAAGACTTCGATGAGTTGCAGGAGGATGGACAGTTTGATGAAGAACGAGCAGATCCCGAATAGGACCAGGCCGATTTGGTAGTACTGTAGAGTCAAAGTCAGTACGAGGCCAGGCTGACGACTCTATTTATATGGTCTACCTTAAGCAACGCGACTAAGTCCTTCAGTCGGAGATTCCACTGGTCTACCCCAGACGCAACATTGCCGGACAGCAGCACCACTGCAGAGTATCCCATACAAAGCACCTATCAAATTAGCACTATATAAGTGCAGCGAGTCTGGCGACTAACCCAAGCGAGGACCATAGTGTCTGCGCCATCAGCATTTACTTCAGCAACAGAGAGGGGAGTACATACAGTCAGACATTCGAAACTGGCGAACCACAAACGCCTTTGCATATATGCGGATGAAAACGCATGCACTAGCCACCGCCCAGAGGGTTACGAAGAGAGCGCGCCACTGCACATACGAATTCGGGGGATCATCGAGATTAGAGACCTGCCCTGGTGGGGGAGCGCTGGCAGGCCCTTCAAGGAGCGCTTTACGCTGCTCTGGTGTCATTTCAGGTGTATTCATTAGAGTTGGTTGTGGGTTCAAGATAACGCTGGCTCCAAGTCGACACCGCGGGAATGAGCAAATATATACTTGCTTCCTCAATTGGCAGTATATAAGGCTGTCAGCGATATAGAAGCATGATCCGAGTTCTTTGTTGTCTGAGTTGTTATTACTATACCCTGATACTGACCAGGCTCAACAGGCTACATGTCAGTATACCAAACAAGGCTGTATCCCGCATACAACACAGCCCCGCAAACCCTGGAAAGTCCAAATGCAGAACGGAAGTATGCATGTTCCAGGCCAACTGGTCGACGACAGTATTTTGGACCCCATGATATCGCGCGCTTTGTTCTTATTCCCTGCAGAAGATAACCGGTAAGCTCTATTATTATCCGACAGCACGGCCCCCTTGTAGCCTTGTAGGGTGTAGAGTCAATCCCTGACTTTCCGGCCCGGTCCTAATGCTATTACGATTTGATGAAACTCTCCATTCTCTCTACTGCATATTTTACGTAGCAACAGCCTTGTGCTGGAGAGGTCAACGTGGGCTGTGCAAGTTTGCCTCAAACACCACCAAATATAGGCCGTAAAGCTGAAATGCAGACTCTTCAAAATAGACCATCGCACAGCCTACCCACCAGATCTGCTAATAAAGAACTAATCCCCGGTAATCTTCGGGGTCCTTCACGGGCTACGAACGACCTCGATGGCTCGAGCCTTGTCGTGGTCCGGGCTGACATTCGGGATCTAATTAATTCCTATGAAGAAGAGGGTGGTGGGTGGCTGCATGAAAGAGACGAAACGGTCAAAGAACCCCTGCTTGTCTTGCCACCTCCCCGCATGTTCTGGACCAATTATTAAAAGGGTCAAATCCCTGTTATGATACTAGCTTGATTTGTTGTTCTTTGCATATCGGCGCTTGTTTCTTGTTATCATATGACCACTGTAGGTTTTCAATATCCAACACCAGATTATATCCGTACAACAATATAGCAGCAGGCAGTAATGGTAATTCATGACTATTCCGGCAAATTATTAAAATCAATAACCCACTCCTCGAAAACACTCGGCCAGTCCTGGGGGTGGTTAACCAAATCATCCATGTTAAGACCCCCATTTCCATTCCCACTCCCATTCCCAGTGCTATTTCCATTCATGTCTGCCCCATTAGCCGTATTTTCATGCAAAGTATAACCAGGGACAGGGCCATTCCGCTCCAGCGCCCGCCAAAAGTCCGTCTCCTGGATCCTCCCGTTCAATATCGGACAGCGACTGGAACTCATCCCCGCGTTCTCGTTCTGTATCTCTGGTATATGCGTAGAAGCATTAAGAGTCAAACGACAAGTTGCCGCCGGCGCATACGTGCGCATGAGTATCCCTAGGACAGACTTGAACATATAAAAGGTATCCGGGTATGTAAGCATCGAGGATACGGAGAGGGTACCCATGCGGTGGGTGAGGCTTTCGAGGTATATCAACATTTTTGCACGTGTCTGTGTTTGGAATTCAACCCAGTTGCCTCTTTGAATAGTATCCTGAAGATGATGGAGTGGAACTTGGGAGAAACAGAGGTCTGAGGTTAAGGAGACGGCCGTGATGAGCTGGGACCACTCGCGGATGGAGAAGTGGATGTACTCGTCTGGTGGAATGGAGAGGAAGAGTTCGAGGAATGACTGGATTTCGGAGAAGTGGGAGGTCGCGTGGGTGAGAATGTCTGTGACTCGGGTACATAAAGGTATTTGATATGGCAATGATGATATGTGGACTTTGATGAATTGTCGCGTTAGGCGGATTGGTACTGTAGTGGGTTAGAACCATATACCAAGTGCTGCAGGACAATAACATACTCCTGGTGCGAGACTCAGATGGAAGAGCCCGGTATAGGTCCTCCAGTTCGTCAGTGAAGGAGGCCATCTTCTCACGAACCTCCTCGAGCGAATTTGGTGTACTTAATTCCTCATCGGTGGAATCGCCAGCCATCTTTACCATGTCACGGACATCCGCCTTGTAATGAGCAACACGTCTAGCAAGGCCTTGGATACGTAGATACTGCATAGCAAGGTCATCGCTTCTGTCAAGCCTTGGAGTACCCTGGAGGTAGGTTTCTATTCTCGTTCGCGAATAGATAAATTTTCGCCCAGTAGAGGACATGCTAAGAAGGTCAGCACAGTCCACTGATATAATAGTTGGTAAAGGGTCTCACAGAGAACAAAGGGCATGACATCCAAGAGAGGCATTTCGCCCGTCGCTTCCTTCGAGGTTTAAGTCCAAGTCCAAGTCCGATATCATGATTGATACTATTTGGAGGTACTGCGGGATCTGGTTTCGCAGAGGTCTGAGATAAAGGGGATACCTATATAGATCAGACCTGAGAACGGAGTTGGATTTTGTGGGATTCAGCAGGATTCTTACCAAGCGATGTACACCAGTAACCCCTGTACATAATCCAAGCTTTTCTCTCCATGAAGAACGACTCGGTCACTCATAACCCGACGGAATCTCTCGTCTGTTCGTTGCTGGACGCGAGGTGTGCGTGAAGACGAGACTGTCAGAATCGCTAGTAATAGGAAGGGCTGGTGGGCTGCCATTGACGCAGCCGAGGCCGACTGTGGGATATTTATGAACGGGAAGTACGCATTGCCCTTTCTGAAAAAGGATAGCAGTTTGTCTGCTTCTAGCATATTGATGTTCGTATCTCCACTGGCTAGAGATGGACCGACAGACTCTGTGGTTTGTGTAGAGGTAGAATCTGGCGAACAGTCTTGGTGCGATTGCTCCTGAAATACACGGCGGTGAAAATCCATCAATTGGTCTACTCCTCCAGAGGGCGGCGGTCGGTCTCTACAAAGGCCAGTAATGACATCTTCGTCATTCTGCGGACTCCCATGATTCAACGACTGGGGCGGCTCGATCCCTGGCCTTTTGACATTCAGCAAAGCCCTAACAAGGATTGACAGGCAACGTACTGCGCACGATATTGAGAGCCAGTCAAATAACTACATGTATAGCCAAGCTTGACGCATCTGACTGTGTTAATGTTTTGCTACATACATCATGCTTCAGGCCATACCGTCGACAAGCTCCCCTGTTTGTGTCCTTTCCATGAGGTAAACATCGTATTTTGCGAGACCGGCAGTTACTGCAGGCTCTTGGGTTCCGCGGGCGAGGACAGATGAACTTCGGGTCGACGTCCATTGCATTGGTTGTTGCAGAGGAGAAAGGTGTAAGACGAGAGTGAAGCTTCAATGTGGAGGCTAAGTCTAACCGTATTGCGTATAGATTGTATTGTATCTCATTTCCGAATTGGGAATTCTCTCTTCTATCCCGTCTACGTGGTATATACGAAGGTAGAGCTCATACCGTGCTAGCTTAAGACTTAAAGTGTAACCCTGGTAATAAAATATACATTATTCCAGAATCTTCGAGAATCGTCGAGAGCACTCTGGGAGACTCCATACAGTTCATTATGAGTCAGATATGCACGTTCCTCACAGCATCTGGTTGCCTGAACCCTAAATATATAACAACTCCAAGACCAAATCATATGGACTACTTAAGCTACTTATATTATTTTTCTATTTTTCAGACGCTTCATCTACAATGGCAAACTTCAACACCATCCCGGGTACCACTCCCAACAAGCCAGAACCATTCACCCTCCACGTCCCAGAGACAGACCTCACCGAGTTCCACGAACTGCTAAAACTCTCGAAAATCGGCCCACCAACATGGTGGAACCAGCAAACCGACGGCCGTTTCGGAGTCTCGCGCGAGTGGCTGTCCGACGCAAAAGAAGCCTGGCTGAAGACATTCAACTGGCGAACACACGAAACACAAATCAACAGCGTCCCCAATTTCAAACTCACCATCCATGACCACGAGGCTGGTAATGTCCGTATCCACTTCGCCGCACTATTCTCAAAGCGAGACGATGCTGTTCCTGTTCTCTTCTTGCACGGATACCCAGGCTCGTTCATGGAGTTCCTTCCCATGATGCAGTTGCTGGTTGAGAAGTATACGCCGGAGACGCTGCCGTATCATGTTATTGTGCCTTCATTACCAGACTATGGGTTATCTGGCGGTGCCAGCGAGAATATAGAGATGACTCTCGATCGAGCAGCGCGGATCATGAACCAGCTGATGGTTGACCTTGGGTTCGGCGATGGGTATATTACACAGGGAGGGGACCTGGGCAGTATGCTTGCACGGATGATGAGCGTTGAATACCAGCAATGCAAAGCACTTCACAGTATGTATTCCTACACCTAACACTGCGAACAACAGCTAATGGTGTATAGTAAACATGCTCGTGCTCAACACCGATGAAACACCACCAGCATCGGAAACCCACGATATAACGCCCGAAGAAGCAGAGCATCTCGAACGAACAGAGCGCTGGCGTGAGACGGGCTTCGCGTACGCTCTTGAACACGGTACTCGGCCGTCCACGATCGGTCTGGTCGTCTCATCTAACCCGCTCGCTTTAATAGCCTGGTAAGTACCATCCCCTGGCCCCTGATATTGTACTGTTTGACCTAACTAACAACATCAGGATCGGCGAAAAACACCTCGAATGGACAGACCCGCGCCATCCCCTCCCCCTCGACACAATCCTAGGCATGGCCAGTTTCTACTGGTTCACATCGACATTCCCGCGCGGGCTCTACCACGCAGCGCTGGTGAAGGATTTCCTCGCGGGGCGACGACATCCGATCACGAAGGAGAAGCCGCTCGGGTATTCGCGGTACCCGTATGATATGGCGATGCTGCCAGAGTCCTGGGCGAGGGAGATTTATCCGAACCTTGTGCTGGTTAGGAGGCATAGCCAGGGTGGGCATTTTGCTGCATTGGAGATGCCGGGGGCGTTTCTTGATGATGTTGAGGAGTTTATTAGGCTGGTGCGTGATGGTCTGAAGGAAACCTGAATGGGAGTTAATCGGGAGAAGGAGTTGATTGGATTGAAGAAATTGTACGAATCATCATAACAACATCAGACACTCGCAGAAATTGGAACATCGTCGCGATACTCAACATCCCTCTCTGGCCACCCCCCAGCAGACGCCAAAACATCCACAATTCCAGGCCCCTCCGCATCCTGTCCCCCCCAAACACTCCTAGCAAAAGCCACCACCATATCAAGCCCATTCAGCAAAGTCCCCGTAGTCCAAATCTTCCCATCAGTCACATACCGCCTCTCAACCCAGTTCGTGTCAGGCGCCGACTCCCGGAGGCTAGGGATAAGGAATCGTGGCGCTGTAGCCGTTTTACCATGCAAAAGACCTGCAGAAAGAACATACTCAAAGCCACCGCAGACACAGAGGAAGGCGGCGCAGGTATCGTGGATTTTGCGCAGAAAGGCCTTTTCGGTTTCGCTGGCGCGGTAGGTTATTTTGGTTGCGCCGAGGAGGACGATGTCTAGCTGGGGGCAGGTTGTGAAGGAGTCCTGCACATGTAAATAATAGGGATCTGATGAAACATGTTGGGAAGAGAGGAAGGGGAGGCGTACTGTGGGAACTACATTCATGTTAGCCGTCAAAGCAGCAGGGGTGTCGCCGGTTTCTGTGACCCAGTGAAAGACGAAGTCTGGGGCTTGGGCTTTCAGTTTGTCGGGACACATGGTTGGAGGCACATCTTTCAGGAAGCTTGCGCTGATGCCGGAGAAGAAGCCGACGGGGGCGATGTCGAGCTGTTCAGTGACTCTGGTGGTGTTAGCATGGGATAGTACTGGGAGGGTGAAGGGATGTACGAGTTGAGGAGGACGACGCCGACATGAATCGGGCGGCCGGGATTGCGAAGGACAATTGGAGAAGACATTGTGGAAGTGATTTATGGCAGTTGAGTGATTGAGATTGCTTTTCGTTGTTGAAGAGAAGAAGGAGTGATGGCTTTATACTTGTCTGCGTGAAGCACATATTGCCATAATCGGCTAGTTTATATATCGATATTAGCCTATTCTGGCAAGCCGTCTAAACCTTCCATGCGCACTTCCGGTCGGTTCGACTTGCCATCCGCTTTTTGATCAACTTATAGACTTTGGTGCCTGGCGGTGTTATACCATCATGTATTAGCTCAGACCTGTCCTAATTTTATGATATCATGGTGGCCAGATAGAAGCATGACTGAGGACTGTCCAATCATGTGAAAATAGAGGTCAATGGTGCCTGACACTGAGTAAACCTTGAAGGAAAGCTTAACTGGACCGTGGAAGTGAACTGTAGCGCTTCCATATGACTATGAATGACTGGGTGGCGATAATCTCAGTGTCGAAGTCTATAAAGACCTGCCTTCTCCCAGTTCATCTCTCTCTCTATCCCTCTCTCTGTCTCTCTCTCTCTATCTCTCTCTCTATCTCTCTCTGTCTCAACCTCCACGACCAAGCTTGCTTATATCTCTATCATTCAAACCATCCAAGCTTCGATATCAAACCGCACATTCGAGACGACCGCTTTACCAAGAAGATGTCTAGCACCGAGATCCTCAATCCCTCACCCACCGAGGCCAGCTACGCCTCCCCAGTCCTTAACTCGACCACGGCCGGAGGGCCAGTCCGCCACAAGAGGACCAACAGATCCTCAGTCAACAAAGTCAGCTCAAACGGCTTTGAGGAAGAAGACCTGCGGGCAGGCGGACCAAGCCTATGCGAGGCTCCATGTTACAGCGTTCAGGTACCCAAAACCCATCGCTTTTATAACGAGCTATGCGTCAAGGACAACCATAGCGATGCAATTCGCGCCTTAGCCGACCAGAGCCACATTGCCGTGAGCGACATTTCATTTGTCGGAAGAAAATCGCGCTGTGTGCCCTCGGACGAAGTTGTCCCAGACCTCACGGCCCTCCTTACAACCCGAAGACACAACCCAACCCACAGGGGCTGGGCAGATCTTGCGCGCAAGGTCTGGAGTTACCTCAAGGATTGCGGCATGGGCGAAATAACCGTCGAAATTGTCGACCAACGTTTCAATAGAAGCCCTTACATGTTCCCGTGTAAGCGAGAAGATGACATCTATCCCATCTGGGGCAAGGTGTGCGGTGAGATTCTCGCGAGAATAGATTTGACGGACATACACTCCGTGGGCTGCCACCGTGTTGGCAATGCAGAGGTACCCGACTCGTGCGTCCCCAGCATCCTAGTGGCGGTCTCGTCGAAAAGCAACCGCGATTGGAACGCCGTTCGAGATGAGATCGTGGGTATTTTGATGGAGGCTCAAGTGCACACTGTCGGCGTCATCATCCAAAGAGACGTGTCCCTGGTCCATGCAGGAGACCTGGTTTCCCAAAGCCTACTGCCCCAAGGTTGTACATCTGGCACCAATGTCGGGTCCAGTGTTGGGCCTCATGGCTCACCGCAGGACCAGGGTACACTGGGGGGGTTTATTGAACTCAAGAACCCATCAACAGGACAGTGGGTAGAGTTCGCCCTCACCTGCTACCATTGCACGATACCAAACGACAAGGAACTTGCGCGTTATAGCGAGAAGGATGTCCAAGGTAAGTCCTGGCGACTATGACGAACGTATGTATTATGGTGTTTGCTGACTCGTAGCCCTATAGTATTCTCGGACTAGAACCGACAAGGGGTGCGTATCAGCGATAAGAACGCCTCTCGACTCCTAATCATGGATTCTCCAACCCAAAGAGACGTCCAAGACGGAATTTCCGGTCTGGACGATCTGGTTTCCAGCATACAAAACGCAGTTCAGTACCAGGAAGTTAGCCGTGCAATCGAGGAGGGCGAATATGTGATTGGCCCGGATATGGCTAGATGGAAAGCCCACAATAAACACATTCGGGGATTCAACGAGGACAAGGAGCATATGCAGGAATACCTTGACAAAGGCAGATACACACTGGGCACAGTGTTTGCGGCATCGGGGTTTATAGAGAAAGTGACATCCAGCGTAAACCCAAACCCAACATTGCTTCCCACGGTGAGAGACTGGGCTCTTATCAGGCCACTGGAGGGGCGCTCTTTGGGAAACAACAATGTAAGTCTCAGCAACTGATTTTGAGTTGGCTGGTTGGCTAACAGGAGCAGTTCGCCGAGATCTCCAAGCTTTCACGAGTGGACAAAATGGAATTCCTATCTCGCACAACAAAATTGGACAGCTCGTGGATCCTGCGAAAGATGGGGCGTCGGACTGGAGAAACGACAGGTAGGTATAATGGGCTCGCGGAAGCGAGAATCGCAAGGACCTACGTCGACGGCAAGCTGGTGGTGAAAGCAACCTTGGAACACACTGTTGTTTCGAACGACAAGAAGGACATATTCGAGCTCAGCGGCGACTCCGGCGCCTTCGTTTACAGCATCACTGGCGAAGTGGTCGGAATGTGCTTTGGTGGTCCGGAGCATGGGAGTGTTGGGTACTTCACCCACATACACGATATCCTCGACGACATTGAGAGAGTCACCGGTATCAAGGACATTCGGCTGAAGCAGTGATCCGGGACCTACATTCGGCCAATTATTTATCGTATTGCTTGTTTTACTCGTCTTTCGGTTCACATTCTGCGGCAGCTGGAATGCCGACAGACTTTGTTAATGCCGTGCAGTGATTTGCTTTCACACTTTAGTCCATCTTTCTTCCCAATAGATCTCTACATTTAGCTTTCTCCATAGCATTGTCTTACAATAAATTCAGTAGTAGGGGCCCATTATGGTCACGTCCAGGGCGCGAAGGCCTTGTTCGGTACTGGGGAGGATGACCCTCGGCGTCAAAGGTCGACTTCGATTTCAATTGAAACGACATTTTGATTTGCTGGATTCCGCAGACCAGCGTCAAGAGATGCAGAGAGAATTAAAAATAGAAACGCTGGAGTGGGATAGGAAAAGGGGAGTTGATGTCAGCGCTTAACTAGATGGCTTATAAGCGCCTACTACTCGCCCTGTCACCAGCTTCATCTTGAACATTTCATTTTCTCATACAATTTGACTATATTATCTCATCGAAAATACAAACAACAAACTACTGGTAAGTGTCCAACAATGCGATGCTATTCAAGAGTTGCCGAATGTGGCTGACATCGCATCAGCATGATTAGACCTGCTTCAAAATGACTTCACGAGAAACTTTGACCGCGAACGACTACACCGTCGGGATCATATGTGCATTGCATCAAGAACTGCGAGCAGTGCGGTATCTGCTAGATGATGTCCACCCAGATATACAGCCTTCGAGTCGGGATACGAACTATTACGCCTTGGGAAGAATGGGTTCACACAATGTGGTGATGACTTGTCTCCCAGCGAGCGAATACGGCACAAATGCTGCAGCCAGTGTAGCGTCTCAGATGTACATCAGTTTCCCCGTGGTCCAGTTTGCTTTGCTTGTTGGCATTGCTGGAGGTGCACCCAGCGAGGTTGACGTTCGGCTCGGAGACGTGGTGGTCGGCATGCCAACAGGGATGCGTCCTGGCGTTATCCAATATGACCTGGGAAAAGTTATTGCAGACGGCAGCTTCCAGGAGACTGGATATCTCCAGAAACCACCGCCCGTTCTCTTAAGCGCGGTCGAGCGGTTGCGGACTGACCCAAACATGTCACGGAACCCGCTTCAGACCTACTTGGATGCCACTGCGCAAAGGGACAGTAGATATGGATATCCGGGGAAGAACCGCGATATCCTTTTCACGGCAGACTGTTCGCATGATTTGTCTAGTTCGATATCCGGAAACCAACAGTGCCGTCAGGTCCAACGATGGGCAAGGAACTTCGAGCACCCTTACATACACTACGGCTTGATTGCGTCCGGCAACCGTGTGATAAAAAATGCCCTCCAGCGAGATATTTTGGCAAAGCGGCATAAAATATTGTGTTTCGAGATGGAGGCCGCAGGGATAATGAATGCAATACCCTGTCTCGTCATTAGAGGGATATGTGACTATTCAGACTGCCACAAGAACAAGTCATGGCAGGAGTATGCTTCCGCTACAGCAGCGGCATATGCGAAGCTACTTCTCAGTAAAATGCAGCCCTATAAGCTACCGTGGACAAGGACAGCAGGGCAATATGACCAGACGTGAGTAGACACCTGTTTGTTGGACCTTGGGACCACAAGCTAACTTAACATAATAGAAGCCAGCAGCTATCCAACTCAAGGCCTAATGCTGCTCCCAATCACGGGAACACGAGAAGTTCTCAGCACAGTCTGCAGCCTGTACAGCCTTCAAACCAACTTCCAAGTCATAGAAGACAAGCTCCAACAGGCCTTCGAACTGCGAGTGATATACTTCGCAAGGCAGAGTCATACGCAGACCGCAGCGGTCTATGGAACCCCGTACCCGCGGACGCTACTCCTATCATGGCAGCCTTCAAGGAATGGGCCGAAGGCAGAGGGTCAGATGTCTTGATAGTGGAGCCGGAGACCTGGGATACAGCTTCAAGAGCAGAAGCATTTGCATTCGAAGCTACTTGCTTCCTCAGATTCCGCACTCAGCCGACAATGTGGGTTCTCTGGCCTGAATATCAGGAGCCGCTAACAATGCGGGATATCATCTACTGCCTCGCAGAACAGGCCAAACAGGCTGGTATCCAAGATACTTTGCCTGTGTCAAATGGCGAGACTCTGTGGCAGGATACTTTATCGTTGATAACTGACCGCATGGAGAAGTGCTTCTTCGTTGTGCAGGTCAAGGACTGTTCCCTGGCCACTTCGCTGCTGAAATCCCTCCAGGCAGCTTTCAGCCAGCGCAATCGAACTATCAAGCTTCTTTTGGTCAGCTACTGGCCCGAGGCGTCAACTCTGGCTCGGACGCTGCTTCCACGGGTCAAGATCCAGAGATTGAATCCTCCATTGCCTGCACATCAAATGAGAAGATCAAGCGAAGATTGGTGGCAGGCAATAGACCCACGTCTATGAAGGACAACTTTGAGTTTCGGCTTTCTAATCCTACACTTTCAGTTCAGCCCAATACGAGATATTCGGCCAACAAGATCAACAAGTATAATTGGCCGAGCTGCTGGTGGAGCTGATGCAGCTAGAGAGCACCACTGCCCCAATCCGGTAAAGGGCATCTTTTGGCCCCTTGGAGGAGTATGAGAATAGAATTCGGAGGGGACATATTTGTACATAAATAGAGCCAGTAGTTCACGTACATCTGTTTTTTTTTTCTACAATTACTTCTCCTACTTCAATGGCGCCTGATACGCTCGATCTCACCGGCAAAGTTGCCATTATCACCGGCTCAGGCAAAGAGACCGGCATTGGTGCCCGTATTGCTACCACTCTGGCTCGCAATGGGGCACTTGTTGTAATCAACCATGTGTCTGATGCCAGCAGACCTCGAGCGACCGGTGTTGCGCAAGCAATATGTCAAGACGGGGGAAAGGCAATTGCCGTCCAAGCAGATGTATCCACCATCGAGGGGGCAAACAAACTGGTCCACCAGACTCTTGAGCAGTTCCGTGTCGACCATATTGATATTCTTGGTTCGTTACTCTACACTTATTTGAACATGTTGTAATAATACTGACGTACTTGTCAACCTATTCAGTAAACAATGCAGCAGGCGGTGCTCCCCACGGAACCCTACAAGCAACCCGCGATTCCATCGACGCCGTATTCGCTCCAATCGTCTATGCACCCATATTCCTACTACAAGCTGCAGTCCCTTATATCCCTCGCGGCGGCCGCGTGATCAACATCGGCTCCGAGGCATCGAGACTCGGCATGGCCCCGATTGCCATCTACGGCGCCGCAAAAGCCGCACAGGATGCGCTGACATACTCGATGGCGATGGAAGTGGGTCGCAGCCATGGCATCACCGTCAACACTGTGTCGCCTGGACCAGTGGATACAGAAGCCCTGCCGAAGGAACAGGCCGAGAAGGTGAATGGGTTTCTGGTACCGAGGACGAGGGCAGAGGAGCGGGTTGGCACGACCGATGATATTGCGGATGCGGTGCTGCTTCTTGTTGCGGAGAAGAGTCGTTGGATTACCGGGCAGGTTATTTCTGTTAGTGGAGGTATCACGGGTGGTTAGAGATTGTTGTATCAGCGTTGTTCATCGGTGTAGACCATGTCGATGTCGAATATGAGAAACGATATAGCGTCGGCACTTGAAATATCTTCAATCCATATCACATCACGCGCAGCCGCGACTGCATCTGTTCCGTCTGGGATCTCTGTGCCCTTAATATGGGAAGATATCTCCTGAATGTACATTTTCCTCGCGGGACCATTTGCCAATAAAGCTGCAACGACGAGACACCAAAGCTGCAGCACCGGAAACGGCAGAACCATCTGTCTCTTCGCAGTGACTGAAACCAGCGTGGAAAGTTTTGTTTGCAGACCATCTATCTCGGGCGCACTCATTCCATACTTTGTTTTCACTCCGGCAAGGAGCATAAGCATCGCAAGCCGCGCCATCTCGCGGACTGCATGGAATCCATCCAAGGTAGAGGAACCAGCCTGTGGCATTGACAGTAGGTCATGCGTAACTGGACCAAGGAGATGAAGGGGACGCATGTCATCCTCGCTCTTCCAAAATCCCGGTTCTCGTGAAGAATGTTCGTTAACGAAGTCCGCAAGTGCAGCCATTCTTTCGAGTATTCCGACAAGACAGTATATATTTGTATCTTCTGACGATTGCATATTTCTGATGTCGTCAAGAATGCCATCCAGCCTCATACCGCATGTTTGTTTTCCCTCGGCATATGTCGCCAGACCATCCAGGTACACTGAAGCCGGTGGCATCTGCGGTGGTAAATCTCGAGCCACCGACCCAACGACATCAAACCAGCAAGCGAATAACTGCAAATTTGCATCCAAGTCGCCAATTCCTCCTCGCATGCCGACTATCCTCGCTAGTCCCCGGATATGATAAGTCCAGCGGTCCAGAGTGCCGACATACAGCTACCGTCAATGTTAGCCATATCAAACAAGACAAGAAAGCAATACATACATCATGGCAAATCAACCCCAGAATAGCAGTAAAGACGCCCTCACTAACACAGTCCACCGGATCCGAAAGACGACGCGTAACCTCCCTAACGCACTGGCCATAATAACCCAGAGTCTCTGCGCAGTGCTCGTATCGAAACTCGTCTCCGTCTCGAAGTCGCGCTTTCTCAAGAAACATGGCTGCATTCGCTTTACACAAGATGAAGGCGCTCTGGTCTGTAAGCGCCATTGCGAACCAGATTTTCCGGAATGGTCGGTAATTGTACTCGGCGTCGGCGTGCACTGGATCGATTAGATTATGCACATCAATATCATATAGACCTAAGTTAGACGTACTGAAATGAATCAACTCGCGGGACCGTGGATCGGAGTCTATACCTCCAGGCCAAGGACGTGGATATGAGTCGAGACAGGGCACAGGAGGCTCTAGTGGTTGCCAGGTGAAGGTCACTGCTGGAGGATTCTTGGCTTTACGACGCGCTTTGCCGATGTCGCGCATGGCGCGGCGGCGGATGGTGCGGCGGACATCCTGATCCCGGAAGTGAGTTGGATTTGACGCGTTGATGAAGACGAGATCTGTCTGGTCGTCCATGTTGGTTGTTGAGGGGGAGGTTTTTATGGAGGGGAGTTGAGGCTCGACTAAACATGGGGCCAAATCCACAATAAGCTAGCTTGTCTCAGCCTGAGGCCATAGATATGTCCGTTTTACTACAAAGATAATAAAAATCTGTGTAAAGATCTGTGTAATAGTGATTTTCGCGGTATATACATGACTCAAAGCATACATTAGACCAAAGCTGCCTATCAAGTAAACACAGTTCCACAGATCTCCCAAGAATACTCCTAAGCCGGTCTAACGAGTAGATAAGCGTTTCAACCCGTTCTAGACTTGATATCGCAGTGGTGTGAATGTGGCTTGAAATGACGAGCCGGTTGGAGTCGGGATGATACCATGGGCCCTAAGATGAGGCGCAGCTAAGCTTCGTCAAGGGATAATCCCCGAGTCAGGCGAGTATATCAGCAGAATTGGAGTCAGTATATGATGCCATCCGGTCTAAGATTATGTTTGCATCGACTGAAGAGGAAATATGCATACACCAGATACCATAAATAGTGCTCTATCTCTCCGTACGCTGGCAGATTTCAATAGCAATTTGGCACAGTTTGGCACAATGACAAGCTTTATAGCGCGCCTTGAAGAGGCTACGCGATGGTTCCCTGCTGGGATGAGTCGCGAAGAGCGAAGCCTTGTCCGGAAATTGGACCTGCTTGTCCTTCCTTATGCTTGTCTATCGTTCTTCGTTAAATATCTCGATGTCTCAGCACTGAGTATGTTATCCCTGGAAATATTGGATGTTACTAACATCGCCAGCGAATGCATACGTATCGGGGATGAAGGAAGACCTCGATCTGGGCGGAGACAGGCTAAATTATATCAACGCTGCCTGTAGGTTAATAGCTATAGCTTTCTCTGTGACTTAGCTAATATGAATCCAGATGAGGTCGGATATGTTGTATTCCAAATCCCCAGCAACCTGGTCCTCATCAAATATCCGTATGAACCTCTTGACACAAGTTGAAACATACTGACAGCGGCCAGTGCCCAATACTATCTTCCCTTTGCCGAGCTCTTCTGGGGCTTGTTTACCCTTGGAACAGCCTTTGTCAAAACATACGAGCAACTCGTCGTGATGCGGTTCTTCGTCGGATTAAGCGCGACGTCCTGCTACGTTGGCCTCGTCCATGTCGTAAACTCGTACGTCAACCAAATCTGGACACTAACATACTAGACATACTAACTTTTGGATAGCTGGTATAGAAAGAAAGAACTCGGCCGCCGCAATGCTCTCTTCTGGATTGCAAACCCCCTCGGCCAAATGATCGCCGGCGTCCTCCAAGCAGCCGCATATACAAATCTCAACAACAACCACGGCCTGCAAGGCTGGCGCTGGCTGTTCATTATCTGCACCGTCATCACACTCCCAGTTGCCTTCCTGTACGTTAACCCTACCTCCATGAACCCAATACACTAACTCAACCAGCGGCTTCTTCATATTCCCTGACATGCCAGACCGCACAAAATCGCGCTTCCTGTCAGAGGAAGAGAAAGCACTCGCCAGGAAACGCCTGGCGGAAGAAGGCTTCAAGCCATCGACAGGACTGAGCAAGACCTTGTTCAAGCGCGTCCTCGGTTCCTGGCGCGCGTACGCCTTCGTCGTCCTCCTCGTCGTCTTCTGTCAACAGACATAGAGTGAAGGAACCCCGTTCATCCTCTGGCTCAGTTCTCAGCCAGAGAAGTACTCCATCTCACTCGTCAACAACATGTCAACAATAACCCACGGCACTGCAGCGGCTGGTGCACTGATTATGAGTTTCTACTCTGACATCCGGGGGTCGCGCATTGAACCAATCGTTCTATCAGGGGTGCTCTGCATCTTCGCGAATCTGGTCCTTGCAATCTGGAATATACCAGATGGACTGAAGTTCTTTGCATATATATCCATTGGCTGGTCATACGGGACGATTCCTGTGCTGATATCGTGGACGGCGGAGGGGTTAGCGAATGATCTCGAGGTGAGGGCTATCGCGCTGGCGAGCTATAATACCATCTCCGAGATTTGTGGACTGGTTGTGCCGCTCGTTGCGTGGCCTGTTTCGAAGGCGCCTGGGTTTAGGGGTGGCTTTATTTGGGTATGTTGTTCTACTTATATGGTCTTGCAAGTTGGCTAAATTCGTTCTGTAGGCAACGGTTCTCAGTCTAATCTATCTATTCAATGTCGCCTTTATCCAGGTCAAGCTACGGAGGGACGAGAAATCGGCTGTTGCATTGGAGGAACAGGGAGACGCAAGGGAAGAGTCGGATTCAGATGCTGTGGTTATACATCAAGAGCCTCCGAAGTTGTAAAGGACAAAGAGGGTATGCCCTGGGTTATCTGGTCGAAAAGCTGCCATTCCCAATGCTTCCAAGTCATTCTAGCAGTGGTCAAGTTGGCTACTAGATGCCTGTATATCTATCATTCTATAAATCTAGAGTCTACTTTTTGCCTCCAGCTGCTTGACCACATCCCCAAACGCAGCCTCAACATCATGCTCAGACAACCACTCTGTATCCGTCCGATTCCTCAGTCGCGAGATCAACCTCTCGTTCTCCTCCTCAGCGGTCAGAGGCTTAGAGTCTTTGTTATTCAACTGACCGTGCACAATCGCCAACAGCCTATCCGTATGCGGTTGTCTTGTTTTGGCGTATAAATCTAACGCCCTTCCAAGAGCCCCATTATCCGAAGGATTCTGAGAACCAGACCCAAAAACATGTCGAAAGGCCAGGCCCAAAGCAAACGCATCATCGAGCGCCAACGAGCCACCCGCCGCAAACGCGCCCCCGTGAGCATGCGCTGCGTCTCCAACGAGCGTAACTCTAGATCCAAAGACCCAAGTTGGGATTGCGTTGCCGGCGAAATTCGGATACAGGTTTGCATATGGCGTTGCTTCGGTTAGGGCTTTGATTAGGGGGTTCCAGTTCTATGTCGTTGTTAGCAAGGAGAATGAGAGTGGCTGCATGGAGATATACCTTGTATCGCTCTCGTAGGAATGTGACGTCTCCGTTCTGGTCCCAGGTGATACTGCTTTCGACTTCCTCTGAGGACCGCGGGTCACTGTATGCTCCTACGGTTGTGTACTGACCATTTCCTAGACGGTGTCAGTGTCTGTCAAGGCATATTAAACGGGATGTATATACCAAGTCGAGAGGCAAAGAAGTTATCTTCTGGTCCCCACTACACAATTGTTAACAACTTAAGCACATACTTTGGAATTTAACTGGAACGCACCCAGTGCAACGAATCATCCGGTAAATCAGGGATCTTCCCAGCCACCAACGACGCATCAAAGGTTGATCTCATAAAGACCTTACCTGTAAATCGGAGCTTATAGTCCGGTATGAATGATTGTCGGACTTTCTGCACCCAGTCAGCATTACGGCTAGTCTGGTGAGGGCATTGGGTCTCGAACCGATTTCAACCCATCCGCTCCAATGAGGATATCCCCATGCGCAGTCATCCCGTCTTCAAAATACAGAGATACACCCTGTTCACTTGCCTCCGCGCGCACCAGCTTCTTGCCTAGGTGGATAGACTCCCGCGGGACATGCTCCAGCAGGGCAGCATGCAAATGGCCTCTATGGAAGCGCGTAGTGTGGTGACGGGGATCAGGGACATTCCTGTGAGTATCTACCGAGACGACCTGGTTCGTTTTCCAGTGTCTTCACAGAAGTCAGTATATCGTACTGCAGAGGCAGGGGAGCAGGAAATACATACCGATATATCTGAGGAATCCCACTTGGGCCTCTAAAGCCGACCTCATCGGTGAGTGCATTGTGCACGCCGAGTTTCTCTAGAGTGCGCATGCCCTATGTGATATAATTGATTAGATGATGTGGATAGTTGTATCTGGAGTCGCTCACATTAGGACTAAGCGCAATGCTGGCCCCGATTTCCAGCAGCTCTGGTGCCTGTTCATAGAGCTGGATATCGACATTAGGAATTGCGGCTACGCGCGACAGAGAAATCGCAGTTGCGAGTCCGCCGATTCCTGCTCCAGCTATCAGAACCCGCACAGTGTCGTTGGCGGCCATTATGTCGCAGGATATCCAACCTCACAACTACAATCCGAGAACAAAAAAAAGATACCGAGAAGAGGGGAGGCTGCTTATCAAGATCAACACCCAAATCTCCTGTCAAGTCTAGGTAAGTCTAGTTGGAGAAGTTGTCGCTCAAACAAGCACGTCAGCAGCGCCTCGATTGCGAATGCACGCGTGCTTTAAGCGCACCCTTGCGCATTATGTAACCAATGCTTCTATTCGGAGTTCTTCTCCATCAAGCAATCCATGTCGGAGAGCGTCCTTCTCGTCGGACAGTCTCCGGTGTACCCCATCCTGTCAAGGTGACAGCTGGAGAAAGCATGGCGCAATAGCTGCGGTACGTATTTAGGGTATGGCCACCCATACCGAGATGGAGCCGTTGAAGAATTTGGAAATCCCAGCTCTCCTTGACACTAGCTACACTGTGAACTGCCTGTCATGTCTGGGAATGTTAAATCCGGGGCGGAAGCGACCACAGAGCCCGATGGCGGCGATGAGCTCAATGACGGGCTTAAAGTCCCAGCACAGTTCGCAGATGAGAGTTTCAAGCTCTTTTCCAAAATCCAGGTCTCAGATCCAACGCCGGAACAGGCGACAGCTATACGGAACAAATGCCTGTGGCGGATTATCCCGTTTCTCTGCGTTGGATACCATCTCATGTATGTGGATAAGCAAACGGTACGTAGCTCTCGCCTTGGACAACGATCCGATAATAACAATAAGCAGCTAGGAAGCTCTGCAATTCTTGGAATCATGGACGATGCACATTTAAATTCGAATCAGTACAACTGGCTCTCTTCCATCTTCTACTTTGGATATCTCCTGGCCGAGTGGCCGCAGAACTGGGCGTTGCAGCGGTTTCCTGTTGGAAAATGGCTTGCTGGGAATTTAATCATATGGTACGCTCCTTTCTAAAAATAAAGGCATATGCTAACCCAGTCAGGGGATTTATTATTCTCCTCCACGCGCCGTGCAACAGTTTCGCGTCGCTCTTCGTGGTCCGGTTCTTCCTAGGACTGGCAGAGGCCTGCATTGTCCCTGCATTTCTCCTCATCATGTCCATGTTCTTCACATACGGCGAACAGTCAGTCATCATGCCGATTATGTGGTCAATTGGAAATGCAAGCCCGATTACCTCGGGGCTGTTATCGTACGGCGTCCTGTGGATTGATACAGGCAATTTTGCGCCGTGGAAGTGGTTTATGGGTCAGCAACTCTTCCAACCGAAGTGACTTTTTTAACATGTCCCAGTAATTACCAGTCTTCTTACGGTGATATTCGGCGTGATCGTCTGGATCTTTTTCCCAGATAGCCCCGTCAACGCCAAATTCCTAACCCACGAAGAGCGCGCCCAGGCGATTCTGCGGATCAAGGAGAACCATTCAGGTATCGAGCAGAAGACGTTCAAGAGATACCAGTGCGTACTTCAACATTGTAAAGTCTGGGTATATATTCTAACCAGAATAGGTTCATTGAAGCACTGCAAGACCCCAAAACATGGCTCTTCTTCCTGCACGCATGGTCCCAGGAAATGGCAAACGGGTTGACGAACCAGTACTCTCTCATCATTAACTCTTTCGGATTTACTGTGCTGCAGACGACGCTGTTAGGAATGGTCTCTGGGGTAGTTTCGTTCTTTTCGCTAGGGACTGCGGCTATCGTTCTATATCGTACCAAGGTATGGCCCATCCTTTGTCTATCGGTAATATGCTAATGAAGTAGAACTGCCGGGCGTGGATTTCGCTTGTTGCATACATTCCAGCCGTACTGTCTAGTATTCTCCTACTAGGTATGTCTCGTCTCCGAGCTCAATAAGCCAAATTCTAATTGGACCAGCACTCCCCTGGTCCAACCGCTGGGGACTCATATCAGCAACCTGGATCCGCTCAACAGCCGGTATTCCATACGCCGTGGTGATGGTCTGGGCTGCGAATGCATCAGCCGGACATACGAAAAAGACAACAGTGATTGCCTTATATCATGTCGGGTACGGCCTGGGAAATATTATATCACCACAGCTGTTCAGGCCGGAATGGAAGGTGAGACTATCTTCAAATCCTCGATATACCTACTATGTACTAATCAATAATGCAGCCCCGGTATAAACCAACATGGATCATAATCCTAGTGGTAAGTCATCCAACTAATCCATCCCAAGAACAAAAAGACCAGTTAGTCTGACCAACCTAAGATCGCCGCAATCCTGCCCTCAATCATAATCATAACACTGCGAATCCACCTAAGCCGCGAGAACAAACGGCGAGACGCACTCCAGGCCGCAGATCAAGTGGTCACCAATGGTGTGGTTGAGACGACCGATTCCGATGGCACGCACGTCGCGCAGGTTGTGGATAATAGCCAGATGGATTTGACTGATAAGGAGAATTTGACATTGTGAGTCTTGATTCCATTTCTACCAGTCTTTTACTAATTCGATCTTAGTCGATATGTACTTTGAGGGTTGGATATATGGGAGTCCAAGGCTGGGAAAGAGGCACAGATGTGCAGAGATTATTTTAACGGCAGCCGAAATGCCATTTGGATGCATTATAAGTAAAAAGCGGATATAGATAGAGTAGCCAAAGATAGACGGGAGCTTATCTTATCTATTTATCAATTCTACTGCCACATTTAGTGTGCACTCTATAAACGTGTAGCCACAATTGTCCCTTCCTAGTTAATCGCACCTTCCTAACTAATTCTATGCTTATAAAGAAGGGACGACCGGTCAATTGCTCCTTCCCATTCAAGATAGACAGTGGTTGCACTTTCCCTGTAGCTACTATATATACATCATTGATAAGGCAAGCACGATGGACCGAATCTCAGTCATTCCTTCCTCGCTGGAACAACACCAGATTTAGTCGACGATTCTGGAATCAACCGGGAATAACAACAGGAACAGTTCTCAGAGGAACCTCAGGCCCAGCAATCCGCTTCACAGCCCTCCAAGCCAGCTTCAGGACATAAAGTCCCAAGACGTAAAATTCACCCAAACAGGCGCAACAACATAAACCAGCAGCTGCGGCGGGATCATCTTGATGATTTTCGTCCTGCTCATCGAGATATTCTTCCAGAGTCCTACAAGTC
Source organism: Aspergillus jensenii (assembly GCA_021437015.1). NCBI lineage: Eukaryota > Fungi > Ascomycota > Eurotiomycetes > Eurotiales > Aspergillaceae > Aspergillus > Aspergillus jensenii. The sequence goes on along the minus strand of JAJAED010000016.1, from coordinate 786,639 downwards.
TAAATTACTATTTCGAATGAATTGAACAATACTGTTGATATTACTTTCAAGTAGCGTGCTGCAGACCACAAGTAACGAGTGTGGTTCGCTACGGCAAATATATAACCGAATCATCCGAGCGGAAGAGACAACAGACCAACCCAACAGAACCAAAACAGGTGACACCATGTACCGTATAGTTCGAAAAGCCGTTATGGTCAAACCCGGCCCAGTCAATAGACATTACTGCTTTAAGACGAATCGCCACACGGAAACAACGGAAACGAACCCCGCATGTCAACCCTGGTAGAGATATCATGATGATATTTCCAACGTCCCACCTTGACTACACTTTAACAACCATCTCTATTGATACCTACCAGCCTTGATAATGCCTAACACCGAGATCATCCACGTTCCTCACCTTGGAGGCATTGATGTTGCCTATCAGATGCCGCGGTCGTACGACAGTACTAAACCGACAGTAGTGCTTGTTAATTCATTCACCACCTGTTCCGAGCTGTTCCGGCCGCAGTATAATGACAAGAGGTTAACAGATAGCATGAACTTGTTGTCAATTGAGCCCCTTGGGCATGGCCAGACGCGGACATCACGCGAAAGCTGGACCTACTGGGACAGTGCTGAGATGAACCTCCAAGTCCTAGACACACTTGAGATTGATAAGGCATTTATACTAGGGACGAGTCAGGGCGGGTGGATTGCTGCGATAATGGCCCTGCTGCGGCCAGATAAGGTATTTAACACCCTAACTGTATTATACGATTCCTGGCTAATATGATGGACAGATCCTGGGCATAATCCTGCTTGGAACCTCACTGGATTCCGAATCTGACAGATCTCGCCAGCTAGGATGCTGGGATGGTCCCGGTGTCCTTGGCCCCTTTATGAAGCAGTGGGAAGCTGATCAGCAAACTGCAGACTTCCGACTCCCCGATGCCTTCTGCGATATGCTTATCAAAGCCAGTTTCGATAACCACATGGCTGCAGAGCATGATTTCTGGAGTGCCGTGATTAAGATGAATTACCAGGGCGACGAGGGCCGTCGTCGGATTCGCATGGTTACAGCTAATCTAACAGAACGGGACAGCCTGCATCCAAGACTATCAGATGTCCGGTGCCCAGTACTGTGGTTACAGGTATGGTCACAGCCAGCACTGGCAGTGACAAACTGGGTAGAGCTAACGTAGTGTATAGGGAAGCGCAGACGGAATTTATACGATTGCGAATGCAGCCGAGGAGATTGCTTTATTCACTCGGTCGCCAGATGCTCGCCTGGTGGCCGTGGACGGCGGCACACACTTCCTCAACAGTACTCATCCTAGAACTGTAGACAACGATCTGTTGGACTTTGTAAATAAGTTTAAATAATGCCACTGCTGGGACTCAATCAGCATCAGCATTTGGTCCCTCGCGCATAAAAATACAATTACTTGTTTGGAGAATATAAAGTGGCCCGTTATCAACTAATGCGTTCAAGTCATGAAGTCATGCTTTCCATACCCGGGACGGCACCATCTCTTGCCACATATCTGTTCATACTATCATATCTACCGCCGAAGTATTAGTAAAGTCATTGCTAGCAGGCTATCTGCTTTCCTAGTCCTGGTTAACCAGAGTTGCTTGGTTCAGGGTACAAGTGGAAGCCTATTTGGCCATGGACACCGGGTCCTTTCACAGCCTAGTTCCATGAGTATGGCATATAAATAATAAACAAGAATGTCTTGAGCACATTCTCTAAACAGGGCAGTTTTATTCCTAGGTGACGGTATTGCATATAATGCCAGGCTTGGAGGCACAGAAGTAGATGATATTCTATAAACACTGCTACATAATATCCATTATAAGCCCATATATGTAATAATTGAAGAACATCCTAAGCGTTTCCCAATCTAATACTCCTCATAACCATAGCCTTCGTCCTCATAACCACCGTAGTCCCCGTAGTCAGCCTGTTCTTCATACTGGTACTCAGGCTGGTACTCAGGCTGGTACTCCTGTTGATATTCAACCTCATACTCGGGTTCATATGTTGGCTGGTATTCCGGCTCGTAATCTGCCTGATACTGCTCTTGATACTCTGGCTGGTATTCAGGCTCATAGTGGACCTGATATTCTGGTTCAGGTGCATACTCAACTTCAGGCTCCTGGTATTCGACCTGGTACTCGGGTTGATATTGTTGATAGTCCGTCTGGTATTCGCCCTGATATTCTTCGCCTTCGCCTTCGTCGTCATCATCGTCATCATCGTCATCACCGTCCTCTTCGTCGCCGTTATTCTCGTTATAATCATATTCGTGGTTGACATACTCCGTCCCCTGCTCTTCGCTTTCACCCTCGTCGTAGTCTCCAGTCTGTTGCTCTTCCTCACTTTCGTCATCTTCTTCATCACCCTCACCCTCATCATGGTCATATTGAACCTGGTATTCGTAGTCCGAGTGTTCTCCCTCTTGATGTTCATCCTCGCTCTGGTAAGTCTGACCTTCTTCCTCTTCTTCGCTGCCATCTCCATCCTGACCATTGTACTCGCCCTGATATTCGTAGTCCCAATCTTCTCCCTGTTGCTGATCATCATCGCTGTCGTAACTTTGCCCGCCCGCTTCTTCTTCTTCTTCTTCTTCCTCCTCTTCATCATCGTCATCCCCATTCTCATTAGTGCCATATTCACCTTGATATTCGTAGTCAGGGTATCCTTCCTCCTGATTTTCATTCCCGCCCTCGTAGGTGTAGTTTGCATCCTCATCCTCTCCATGGTCGCCCGTCTCGTCACCGTATCCCCATCCATCCTCGTACTGATAATCGTCGTCTGCGTCGCCACCTTCATATTCATCCCCAGAGTCTGTCTGACCAGTCGCATCGACCTGGATTTCGTCCTTCGGGTCATCTTGGTGATCGGCAGGCTCCTGTGCATCGTAGTTGTCGTTGTCATACTCACCGTAAGTTCCGTCTTGACCGTCAGGATACTGGTCGTCGTCGTAGTCATCCTGTCCATAGCCATCACCGTCGACATCTTCAACATACCCATCGTAGTGTCCATCATCATCCCCAACATGTTGATACTCATGGCCTTGATCATAGCCACGCTCATAGACACCCCCATCGTCATCCTCATCATACCCACCCGTATAACCCCTTTCATCTTCATCACTCCCCCCCTCATTCTCAGACGAAGAGCCCGAGACAGGCGTAGATACAGAGCTACCCCCACTCGTAGAGCCCGTCTCCGTCTCGATTTCAGCCACTCTCTCCCACTGACTTGGATCTTCAGGGTCAATATCCCCACCACCACCAGCAACCTCATTAGATGGCGGAATATCTCTAGGAATATCCTCACCAGTCACAGAACCAGACACTGGACTGTTACTCTCTGATCCCGATTGTAAGGGCTCTTCGTTCTCCTTGGGGTCCTTGGGTTCCTTGCTTTCACCTTCATTCTCCTCCTGGAGCGCACCCACAATCGCACCCGTGGCTAAACCACCTATAGCAGCGCCGACTGCAACACCGGCTGCTATTTTGATGGTCGAACTTGAGCCTGAACCTGAAGATTCTTTCTCTTTCGACTTCTCCTCTGAATTTCCGGGTACAGGCTGTACGGGTCCTTGGACCTCTGTTTGCACCTGCGTTTGTAACTGTGCTTGTACTTGTGCCTGAGCTTGAGCCTGTTCTTGTAAATGCAAGTAGTCAGGCGGTCCCTGTGGATGAAGAGTTGGCTGCGTCGGTGGAATCGGCCGATCCGAAAAATAAAGCGAATTCAGTCCCCTGTCCTTTTGATATCCATCCCCCGGTCCCGTGCTGGTATGGGGATGATGAAATCCTCGTGAACCCGTGTGTTTCCAGCCCATATCTTTACCCGCGTCATTCGCATGCGGGGATGGATGGTACACTGGACCTTCCCTAGTTTGGGGAGGGACTGGTGGTTTTGGCTGTGGCTGCGACTGCTTGCTTCCGGTAGGTCCGGGGTAGGGTGTATATTCGCCGGTACCTGGGCCTGATTTAGGCATTCCGCGGCCGACGGGTGCTGGTACTGGTGGTGGTGGCGGCGGTGGACCTCTGGTAGGCCCTGGTGGTGGGCCCGTTGATGAGCCGAATAGCTTTTTGAGGATGCCAGGTGGTTTTGGAGGCGGTTTAGGGCCTGTTTGTAGTCCGCGAGTAGTGGAAGGGGCGGGAACTGGGGCTCTTGGAGGCATGGAGCGCGGTGGTGGCGCCTTGACCGGTGGTCTTGGTGGCTGTGGCCTTGGAGGTTCTGGCCTTGATGGTGCTGCACCTCTAGGGCCAGGGTTTGGCAGGGGTCCTGGTGGTGGTCCGCGCGATATAGGTGTAGGTCCCGGGGGTCGGGGTCGGGGTTGAGATGGGGGTTGTGCACCTGGAGGACCAGATATCGAGGACCGCATCGGAGGTCCTGGCTTTGGTGGGGGATGTGGCTGAATAGTTGACGAGGATGGGGGAAGGCTCCTGGTCGTCGTAGGACCTGGAGGGTGAGTGACACCTAGAGAACTGGGCATTGGAGGTTGATTCTGGATGTTCGACGGTGGACCTCTAGGTGCAGTGGCTGCTGGGATTGGAGGGCGTCCGTATGGCATAGGCTTTGGAGGCATAATTGGTCCGCTTGAGTTACTTGACATTGGAGGTGGTCCATTTGTGCTGCGAGCTGTTGAGGCTGAGACTGCAATGTTCACGGCAGCTGGTGCACCGCTTGTTGGCTGGGTTGGTAGGTTCCTGCTTGTGGTGGGCGCAGGAGGTACTGGCTTAACGGAGATACCAGTATTCTGTATTGATGTTGGAAGAGGGCCAGCTAGCGTGGAAGTAGCAAACCTGTCTCCCGGGGGTCCGGCCATTGTAGGAAGTTCGCGCATCGGTGCTGGCCGTGGTGGATAAGCCGGTTGAATTGGCCTGGGAATAGGCGGAATTGCGCTCGACAGGCCCCTAGTAGTGGTAGGTCCTGTATGGGTAGTACCCTGGAAACCCTGGCCAGGTAGGCCTCTATCCAGTGGAAGGCCTTTGCTTGCATCGTGCCCTGAAGCAAGGATACTCGGCACTGTAGTTCCAGAAATAGAGCGCGTGGGAAGTGTTGAGCTTGAGGTTGATGGCGGTTCTCGCATGGGTAGAGTGGAGCTATGGATAGGTCCAAATGGTGCATCACGCTGCATTTGACCCTGTTGCAGAGGCATCTGCATGGAAAGTGGCCTGAACGGCTTGTATGTTTGAGTACTTCCGATAGACCTTTGTCCTGTCGTGTTGTCTGCGGCAAAGGGTCTATATGGGATAAACCCCTGACCTGAACCTTGTTTCTCAGGGTCTGTTGCTGTAGGCACTGTCGACGCTGACAGCTGACGAGAAGTAGATTGAAAGTGTGATTGACCCTGGGCGGCTGTCTGGGTGTATACACTCGCTGGCCGGGGCTTAAGTATATCGGGAATAGCGTTGAGCTGCCGAGCAGCGTCATGTCCAATTCCCGATAGGGACAGGTGTCTAGTGGGTGCCTGGATAGAGAGACTTGAAGGGAGGGATGGTCGTGGGGGATTGACAACGGGGTGTGTGATATCTGACGAGCTCAGCCGAGCTGCAGCAGAAGCAGCAGAAGCAGCAGTCGCTGTAACGATAGAAGTTGAGAGAGATCTTGGGCGATTTGGACGACTGTCGGGGACTGCTGCCTCTGGCTGTGATATATCGACGCGGGTAAACGTGTGCTGCTGTACCAGAAATTCAGGGAGCTGCGGGAGTTCAGCTGGTGAATGGACACTAGCAGAGACGTTTACTGAAGAAGTAGAAGGAGCTATGTTACCAGACAACCCCTTCTGTTGTTCAAGCTTGGTAGGGAGTGTTTGTCCTGGTGCAGGCGTAATGAGCCCTTTCACAACCTTCTTGATAGCGGATATGACAGCCCTATAGTTCTCGTCCTCTCTGTCTGAAAAGCGCGAAATGAATAAATGGTTACACCCACGCATCCTATGCACCTTTTCTGCCTTGAGGGCAAGGGATGCGCAGAACTCGGTCACAGTCTAGTAAATTTAGAACCAGTGCAACGAACAGGACGTGAAACTTACGCAGGATTGTTGCGGAGGAGTCAGAATGTCCTCATAGCACGTAAGGATCTTGAGTTTAAGGCTGATCGCATGTTTCCTGAATTCCGCTCGGACTTTCTGGAAGGACTGCGCATTTCGCTCGATGGATGTCAATGTGTTGATATCCACAATCCTTGAAGAATTAAGCCCGTAGAGACTGTCCTTTGCTGAGTTCACCAGAAGGGTTTTCCAGGGAATCTCTGGCGGCGAGCGCTGCGGTGTACTCAGGAAGATGACCTTTTTGAGGCAGACCTTGATATCAGAGAATGCCTCATGGGCCATGGCATAGTTAACTACCTGCAGGCATGTTAACAGTATTCTACGACAAAGACAGACAAGGCATACAGCTTCAACAACAAACCCACCAAATCCATGCCCAACAAGGACGAGCGGTCTCGTAGAGGGAACATCCCTACGACTCATCGCCAGCGCACTCAGCAGGCTTCTAGCCACGAACTCAACATGCGTCGGAAATCGAGCAAACAAGGCTTTGGCATCGTAGAGAAAAGCCAGAACCCTGGCACATGGAATATCGCCAGGGAGGAGATCACGCAGCCACAGAGTCCCATCTGGTGTTGTCCAGCTGGTGCCACCGCCAGCCGCATCGAGACCGTGCACCGCGACGACATCAACTGCTTGGGCCTCGGTGTATTTAATCGAGTCGCGAGGGTCTGTCAGGCAGAGCAGCCGCGTTCCCACTTGATCTTGTTCAGCGGTAGCCATGCTGAGTACCGTTCAGTGAATGGTGAAGATGCGACAATGAACACCGAACATGCTGTGGAGGGACGACCTATTTGAGGCGCGCACTGCAGCCTCGTCAATCTGTATTTAGAGTAGGACAGCCTTGCTTTCCCGTCGGGCTGTGTTGCACGACACAATGTTCTACGGCTAGACAGCAGGGTGACCCAGCAGTGCCCTAATCGGGATAGCTGGCCTGGTGTTCCAATCAGCTGCAGCGTGGGCGATATTTATAACATTGCACAGCCTGGGCAGTTTGGCAGGCTACTGATTGGGAATGGAGGCTTGCAGCCTTGCAGTAGTCTCGTTTAACAATGTTTAATGTTCTTATTGGAGGACAGCTGCTGTCCCAGTCCGGTGTAGTTCAGCCTTTCGCGCGGATCCTGCAGCAGTCAGAAATGTGTCTATATACACAACTATATACAAGAATACAAATAGAATAAAAGAGAATATAAACGATGGAGAATACATATAATACACATCCTACAGCTTGCTGGTCCTCCGCTGCACAAACGGAAACCTGCCCAAGCCCTCTGGATTCTTCCACTGATTCTCGCCAGCGATGCCAATAAACCAGACACCACCACCAGCCTGGCCCATACAAACCCACATATCCCTCTGCGTGTTCGCCGTCAGCATATGCGCATTGAACCCACAAACAACCACCTTCTCACTGCCCCCATCCAGCCTGGCCGGCGTAAAATCAATCTCGTCGAACTTGATCAACCTCCAATCCGTCAGCGCCGACAGGTTATGGTTCGGGGGCAGAAACAGCGCCAGCTTCCCCGACGGTTTCGTCCACAGCGCATTATGCAGCGTGAAGGCCATAAACCGCCGCGTGTTCTCGGGCGACGAGCCCTCGCGGATCCCGTCTTTGATATGCAGCGCCAGTTCACCCAGCGGCATGGCCAGGAGCTTGCCCACCCGCAGCGGAGGGAGACTGGTCGCCATGGCGGCGCCGTACCAGTCGTTCTTGGGGAAGTTGCCGCCTTTATGCTGCGGCGTGAGGCCGGTCGGTGGACGGGCGCGGGTGTTGACGACGGTGACGGGGGTTGTCCATTCGTTTGGACCGAGATGGGTGTGGTTGTTCTTCAGCAGCCAGGCGTGCAGCACGTTGGACTTGGTGACGGCGAGAGGTTGTTTGGATTCGATGCCCTTCTTCTTGCGCTTTGCTTCGAGCTGGACGAGATCGCGCTCGGCCTGTGCGACCAGCCCGTTTATCTCGGCGTCTGAGATGAAGAGGTATTTCTGCGAAATGGTCTTCTCGGGCCGTGTGATTTTGGTGTCCCACAGGAAGCGCGACAGGAAGCGGGCCTTGTCGAGCATTCCGTAGACGCGCCAGCCTGGTGGTAATGGGGGGTTATTGGAGTGCACCTCCTTGCCGGCGAGCTCTCCGCCAGGTCCGTATGCCTTGAAGGGGTCTTCGCCTAGCTGTTCAAAGGGTGGTGGTGGTGTTCCATACAGGGTGGATTGCCAGCCTGCGTACAGGGACTTGAGGGTCGCCAGGTCGCCCAGGATGTGGCTGACGGACATGGTGATAAGGGTGGCATCACAGAAGCGCGTCACTTGGATGGTGACAATCGGGCGACCGGTGTCGATGATCTCGTCGAGGTTCTTTACGCCATTGAACGCCGTGCAGCGCTTCTCCTCGTCCGAGTCCGCAACGTCGGTGACGAACGTCCCGTACGAGTGGCTCGGGGCGCTGGGCCCGACGCCGAAGCCCGCGCAGTGGTCGGTGATGGACCGATGCGACTCATCCAGGCAGTAGAAGTCCTTGAGGTGGTCTGGGGCTGTGCGCTGGTTCTCCAGGTACTTGACCATGCCCTGGGGGGTCAGGACATGGTAGACGAGGCCTGACGGTGCACTGCGTGAGCGGCGCACGCGCGCCTGCATGATGGGCCTGATAGCGAGGGTTTTGTACCATGATTCCTTGAGTTTGTCGAAGCATAGGGGGGCGTCGAAGATGGGGGCGACTCGGGCCTGGATATGTTAGCATGACGGGGAATGCGAAGATCACGCAGTACGCACGATAATGTTGGCACTTTGAACGTCAGCGGATTCGTACGTCGGATTCGATAGTTATTCAAGGTCAGACTCACTTGGACTGCGTCGCGTCCAGCAGCGTGATGGGGACGACAGTATAGTCGTCGGGGGCGAGGTCGAACATGGTCACTATATTGAGCAGTAACAGAACACTGAGACAGCAGGAAACAGACCGACAACGAAGGAGTAATTGGGTAATATTGTCGCCACCGGGATTGCTGCAAGGGAGAGAATGCCGCGGGGACTGCATGGACTCCTGACGATCGAGCGTTCGGGCAATCAATTAACGAATTCGCATTAAGCAAACCCTGATGTGCTGATCGGCGGATTATCCCAATTTCCTCTTTGGGAAGTCCAGGCGGGTCCCCCCTCTTCCATAGGGCCGACTCCTTACCAGACGCCCCCTCTGTCGTCTTACAGGAGGGGACACTGCTAGCTTGACTCGCAGAGAGCGCCCAAGACAGCCAGCCTGCGTCATGAAGGCCGATCGGGCGGCTGGCAGACTGGCAGGTCCGCCAGCAGCAAGCGAGGCATCGCCGTGTCGGAGCCGCCGCAGCAAATGGTGAAAGGCGCTTGTGGATAGCAGACGGGCCCTGCTGCTGATCCGCTGGGCCTTTCGTCATGCTGGAGCAAGCTACACGAGATAGGAATGTTTCAAACTTTGGACCTCTCAGCTGAACCAGAACTGGGTCCTTAAAGCAGTCCTGCGCCGGAAGGGATCACGCAGCCTGTCAACCATGCTGATGCCCATCGTTTCCAAATTCCCACTCGCCGTTTGACTTGACTTGTTGACTTGTTGACATTTGCATTGTTGGCGTCAAGTCGTCCGGCCCCTATCGGACTCCCTGCCCGATGCATATCGCATTCCTGAGCAACCCTGCCTCGGGCCAGGTCAACGTCCAGTTTGCCACGGCGCAGCAGCTGGTGGATCAGGGCCATCTGGTGACATTCCTGTCCGCGGCCTCATGCAGCAGCAAGATAGATCGCTTCCGCAGTGCCCAGCAGACATGCCACCAGCATCTGATCCGCTTCATCAGCCTGGGCTCCGGCCACACGGTGCGAGACTTGTACGTGAACTTCCAACCCTGACTGGCCTCAATACTGACCCTGCAGCACCGCGTTCATCCAGACGCGCATGCACCTCATGCGCAGGGTGCCTGGCGATCCCGTCAGCCTGGAGGCCTGCATTGAGGCAGCTCTCGGCCCAGCGGACGAGCACGCTGCCACGGCCCTGAGCGTGCGAGAGCACATCAACCAGGTCGATCCTGACATGAGTATGCCCACAAACCCAATATCAAGTGTCATTCGGCTAACTGTTTAGTTTGCGTGGATGCGCTGACCCCGTCGCTCATCACCGGCGCGCGTCTCACCAAGCGCAAGTTTATACTGACCGTCCCCTGCTCGCCTGGTCTGACGGCTCTTCCTGGTGCATTCCAGCCCAATCTGGTGGCTGCAAACCGGCAGGGGTCATGGGGGACCTTCTTCGAGAGTGCGTTTATCTATAGGCAATAGCTACTATACAGCTGCTAATTCTATACAGATATGTACCTCAACATCCACGAAATCATCCACAGCCGACGCCACCCCGACCGACGCGCAAAGCGTAGAGTTATCAAACGCCTCGGGCTCAAGTCCTACGGCGCCTCCAGCGACTCTGCCCTCCTCCCTCCGCACTGGGAAGACGACAACTGCGTCGCCAGCATCCACTTCAACACCCAGGGCCTCATTGACTGCCCCAACCAGTCGTCCAAGACCATCTTCGTCGGCGCAGGCGTCGCAGCAGAGCCCTCGCCCTCGCCCTTGACGCCCCCGCCCACAACCCCGTCCACGCCGTCTCTCACCCCGGCCGGCTCATTCCCTGAGCTCGCCTGGATGGACGAAGCAGCCGTGCTCGGCCAGGACGTGGTGTACATCAACATGGGCTCAATGTTCATCTGGGAACCCGCCGAGTTCCGCGCCTGCATCGAGGGCTTCAAGGCAGCCCATAAGAAACTAAACGGGCGCGTCCGGTTCCTGTTCAAGATCAACTCGCTCCCTCGCACGCCGAGCACAACCTCAACAGCAGAAAAAGAACCAGCAAAAGAACCAGCAGTAGAAGGCTTGGAACTCCCCCCCTTCGTCCGCCTCACGCACTGGATCTCAAACCAAACCGCTGTCTACACCCACCCAGCCCTAAAGGCCTTCATCCACCACGGCGGCGGCAACTCCTTCAACGAAGCCGTGCACTTCGCCATCCCCCAGCTCGTGCTCAGCCAATGGCTCGACACACACGAGTACGCAACCTACGCCCACAAATTCGGCCTCGGCCTGCGCAGCGAACACCCACCCTGGGTTGAGGCGGGCGATATCGAAGCTAAGATCCTGGAGTTGCTCGGCGCGCGCTGGGCGGAGTTCAAGGCGAATTGCCGCTGGTGGGCGTATCGGAGTGAGCTGGGTGGTGGGCCTGAAGCGGCTGCTAGCATTGTTCTCTTCCATGCGCAAACGCAACAGTTTTGTGCTGCACAGGTTGGATCGCAGGGGCGGAATAAAGATGAGTCTGGATCGAAGTCTACGGAGACGGAGACGGAGACGGACGAGTTGACGCCACCGTTGTCCCCTGTGCAGGTCTCGGCTGGTTTCGAGAAGGATGCGGAGGGGATCAAGGAGATTGCTATTTCGTGATTCCTTACTTATCTTATATAAACCTTGTCCTTTATTCTTATTTCCTATTTCATTTGTTGGGTCGTTGGTTACCATAGATCTGGACATAGAGGCCTACTGTGTATATAGAGCAAAAGGACGAACTGATAATGTGATAATCGAGTACTCATCTCATCATGCTTATGATTTGATTTTTTTTTTCTCACTTAACTTGATTTATTTAATTTAATTGATTTATTTAATTTTTAATTAGATTCCCCTTATCTGCTGCGATCGTCCTGCCAAATTTAATCGGCCGATTTCGTATCTTCCACGCGAAACAATAGCTGAACTCTAATATTTTGGCTAGAACCCCTAGCAATCGACAATCGATACATCGAATGGCAAATCCAGGGATCTGCGTCTACACTACGACGACTAAGAGTAAGGAGTAAGGCGCCATTTCTTGGTAGAGGTGAACCATGGACGGACGAGTCCAGGAAGGCCCACTCGATCGACAACGCAGGGAGGACTAATTAATAACACAATGAAGATCGATGAGTAGTGTACAGTTGAGTAGATAGATACAGGAAAGAAAAGAAAATGAGGGATTGACTGTCAAGAAGAAAGAAAGTGCAAGAAAAGAAAGTGTCAAGACCGACTGTCGAGAGAAATAAACGTAAGGAAAGAAAGGAAGAAAGAATGTAGCAACCACCTTGTATACCTTTACCTTGCATACCTTGTATCTGGTATGGCAAGTATCAAGAGGTATATAGACTCCAGAGCATAAGGGGTTATAGTCGAGCAACAGCCACCGGCTCCAGGCCAACCAGCCGGCGAAACAGGCGCGCAACAACATAAGCCATGTGCATGACATCGTGCTGGTCAAAGAACTTCTCATCAAAGAGCAGGTTAAACCGCAGCTCATCCCGGAAGCTATTCAGCGCAAAGCACACGCTGGGATCCGTCGAGCGCCCGCCCGTGTTGAAGTCTGCCATGCGGATGCGGTCTGCCCCTCCGGTGGTGTCTGTACCGGTGGTTGTCGTCCGATTATCGAGGTCGCACTTGAATTGCCCCTGCGAGGTCAGTGTTGGTCGTCCGACTGACGGCGGTGGCGGAGGGCCTCCAGGGAGGTTATATGCGTCTTCGAGAGCCTTTGCCAGGGCAGGCCCCATCTGGTCCCAGACGGCGATGATGTGCGGCGAGGCAAGGTCCTGGTTCTGAGCTTCGTCGATGACGCGTGCCAGACGGAGGAGACCTTGCGGGGAGGTGGGGCGCAGGTTCACGTCTTTCTCGTCAATCCACATGCTTGCTGGGAGGATGGGCATCGTGATAGGGCCCTGGCCGTTGGATGCTGAGACAGGGACGTAGCGGCGGCCGTTGGCGGAGAAGAGGAGGTGGGCGCCTTCCGGGGAGGCATTTGTAGAAGGGAACGAGTGTGCGATGCCGGACGTCATGCACGCAAAGAAGGCAGCTGTCAGGGATACGCCGGACTGTTTGAGGAATCTGAAGGCCGTCTTTGCCTCGGACGGCTCGAAGGTGATGGTCTTGTTGTGGATGCGGTTTGGCCGGTGCTGGTGGTCTGGGTGCAGGGGGATGCCAACGGTCGACCGGGACCAGCGTTCCTGCGAGCGTTGATGCAGGGCAAAGGCTTCTTGCAGGTCGTGTGGTGTAGGCTGGTGGCGGAGGGCGTATGCATGGCTGAGGGACTGAGGCAGGCGGGAGGTGGTGTTGGATGTGGTCTCTCGCGAGAAGATGGCGTCGATGCCCAGCTCGTTTTCAGGGCGGGCCAGCTGGAACATGAACTCCTGGATGATCTTGAAGATATCCAGGCTCATGAGGGTGTGCGACATGTTGAGCACGTAGCCTCGAGGGCCGCGGATGGGGTCGACGACCAGCGTCATGGTGGTTAGGGCTTCCGTTTGCGTGCGCGAGCGGGCGAGATACACGTCCGAGACTGTCGTGTTGTCTGCCACGAGGCACGTCTGCGCTGCCCATTGTTTAGCATCGTCCGGAGTCTGATGCAGCTCGATCGTGGCCTGGTCGAGGGTTGGATAGCCCACGCCAACAACCGGGAGAGCGCGTCGAGTGCGCCACCAGGCTGCTTGATGGCGTCTTTTCAGCTGCTCGCAGGATAGGGGCGTTTCCAGCGTTGATTTCATAGTCAATTGGAACTGCACAGTTAGAATCATGTATTGAAGCAGACCTCAGACACTCACGTTCCCGTCGTTGAACTGCTCCGAGGCCTTGAGCAACAGCTCGACGCCGCGAAGACGGCGCACGAGGCTGGTCCCAGACAGCCTCCATTCGGACGCTGGCTCGAGCTGGGCGGCTTCATACTGGTGCACGATGGAGGCCATACTGAACGCTTGTTGAGAGAATGAACTCCCTGTCAGTGTCGAGTGTAGCCTCCTGGTGGACGCTCCCTTGTGGCGAGATAACCGGATAAAGGACGATCGACAGCAGGAGATGACGCTCAGCCCTGAATTGGACAAAGTTAACTAACTGCCAATAGTGCCTTCACTATCGGGGGATTCGAGTTTCGCCTGTCGAATTCCCGGCTCAGTGTCGGCATTCGACCCACTGGTTCCATCGTCCCCCGTGCTGATCGCGATGATCGCTGCAAGGGTTCAGCTGCAGTAAGGGCCAGGGGGTCTCTTGGCCCGTCTCGTCGTCATCGCATTCTTCTGCTGCAGTTTGAGTCTGGATTCTGAATCTAAATTTTCGAGGTTGGGGTGTTTCGCCTTTGACTGTTGTATCGTCTCACTATGGCCCTGGGTGCATCCACCGAGAAGCCCTATACGCAGTGGCGCCAGGTCGACGGCCGATGGACGAGAGAGTGCACTGGAGGCGAGACCGGCGTCTCCTACAACCAGAATGTCCGCGATGGCCACACTGAACTGACCTTCAACGTCCCGTTCAGCACCAGCCTGGCCACCCCCGAGCTCATCCAGCGCGTGCGCAACGCCTGGCTTGTTTGCCATGCAACGCACCCCGAGGTGGCCATCCAGGTGTCCACTGGACCGGAAATTCCGCAGACCATGACCTTCAAGGCGTTGCAAACTGAAGCAGACGCAGAGGCATGGCTGCAGGAGTCTCTCCGCGTCGTCACCGACCAGCACGCAGCCGACGTTGCTCGCATGACATACAATCGCCGTCTGCGCACCAAGGGGAAGCGCAACATGCTGTATCTTGTCACGGCTGGAGCGGCCGATCCTGAGCATCCTGACCAGCACTGCTTCGTCTGGAACACCAGCCATACCCTGACTGACATCTTCAGCGTCGTCTACTTTTATAACTACCTCTTGCACACTGTCACCCAGGTCCCTGGCGACCGGAACCTGGCTGTCAGCGAGCTCGACTACTCTGATATAACTACTCGGTTGCCTGTAACTCCTATCACACCTTATGAGCAGCAGCACCAGCCGACTAGAGAAGACAGGGAGCAGGCCATTGCCGGCGCAATCGCCCAGGCCCAGCTCTACTCGTCAAAGGTGCCCCCATCAAGCCATTGTCCCAGGAATGAAACTAATAGGAGTAGATGTCGAGCTCGATAGCAATGTACCCTGAACCGGACGCTGCCTCCCGTAGCCACAGCACGTACTGCATCAGACTGCAATACAGCCTCCCAGAGTCCCAATCCCTTCTCGCCTTCCTCCGAGACCAAAAGCTCAGCATCACATACGCCGCCGCAGCCGCCACAGTCCTCGCCATAAAACAGACCTACGGGAAGGGCCACGAAGCAGGCGCCCTGCTCGGAATAACACGCAACGCACGGCGCTGGCTGAAGACCGAGCTCGAACTAGGCGAAGAGGGCCACCGCGCCCCCTGCGCCTCGGACGTCGTCTACCTCTGGATCCCGTTCAAGGAGGAATACTTCGCTGCCTCGACCCAGGATACCATTTTACAGCTCGGCCGCGCAATTCGCACCGAGATGGGGCCTCATTTGACGTCGCCGCATTACATCGCCAGTCTCTCCTTCACGGCAGGCCGGTTCGTGTCTGCCCTCGCCGCGGAAGGGGAACCTACTCCCTCACCCCAGGCCCCAGGGTTCTCGCCACAGGGTGCATTGCCATTGACGCGTGAGTTTTCGTCGCCGACGGCCTCGATCCGAGCGCATGACTTTGAGCACTCGGGACGCCAGATTAACCCGTCGGCGTGGGTGGGTATGTTCTCGCTCTGGGAGAGGGTTACGCTGTCGATGGGGTTTGATACGAAGTACTACGAGCCGAGAACGATGGAGGATTTCATGGCGCTTACCAAGAGGAACTTGGGAACTCTCATTCCTTAGCCTTTTCCTCTTTTTGTCTAACGGAACAGCTCTTTACTGCTTCCAACTGAGCCGGTCTTGGTTGGGCAGTTGGCGCCATCCACTTGCATCAATGTACCATATCAGTTCCTGCATTTCGGGTGTTAAATAGACCAATTACAAAATTGCCGAGACTACACTAGTTAAATAAGGCATTAGCCGTCTTTACTCGCAATTATTCGCAATCAGTCGCAATCGGTTCGCAATCAGCCTGTCAGTGTCAGTGTCAGTAGTTCGCCATCAGCGCTAGTATCCATCCCTCTTCCATAGCGCCCCTGTCCATCCCAAGCTAAGCAGGCTAACCACACGTGGCCCTCAGATAGGCTGAACTCCGAAGATCGTGATAAGCAGAGCTGAAATCTGTTCAACCGTCTGTCTGCCGTGCCGCAGTGGAGCCCATGGACATGAACGCCGAGGGGAACGGCCCAGACTCCGATATTCGGGGTCCTCTTGCCCTGACTTTCATATGATATCGCCATCCCAGCGGCACCCGAACAGCCCCGAACAGCCCCGAACACGAGCTAGGGCATTGGCAAGATAAGGTGTAGATCGCCGGAGCGCGCTAGCCACCGACTACTCGCAAACGGGATCCCAATGCTGGTGGCGTTGCGGAGGAAGGCTACGCCTGTGAATGCATCGCCGGTTATCTAGCATACCAGTTAAAGCGGTTTTACAGTTTGACGGGGTATGAACGAAGGATTCTTACGTCGCAGTAATTGTCGATAACAAACGTCAGTGCCGCATCGCCGATACTGCCTAGTCTGAAGCCGAATAGGGCGCCGGCTATACTGGGCCAGATCCAGTGGAGGCCCTAC
The DNA here is from genome assembly GCA_021437015.1 of Aspergillus jensenii. Taxonomy (NCBI): domain Eukaryota; kingdom Fungi; phylum Ascomycota; class Eurotiomycetes; order Eurotiales; family Aspergillaceae; genus Aspergillus; species Aspergillus jensenii. The sequence goes on along the minus strand of JAJAED010000016.1, from coordinate 770,056 downwards.
CGCAGCGATGGTGAACAAAGAGTAGGGTTCAAAGTTGTGGAAGAAGTTGAGTTGATGGAGGGAGATGCAGCAGTGAAGCTGTGGTCTATGCTGCGCCAAGGGTCAAACCCCCAGGCAAATTGAACTCTGCATTTGTTATGAGATACCAGAAGATCTGTACTGATAATGGGAATGAAGTGATCTAGAATAACCCCAACTCCACGCCCCTCGTCTGCACAAGCCGATCAATATCAACTGTCTCAACCGGGTACGCCCAGTATTCTTCCAGCAAGTCCAGAAGGCCGTACTGCCTTTTCTATAACAGCCATTCCGTGGTGAAACACTGAGATTTCCGTATGCATTCCTTGAATGTCGGATGCTTTAGTAAAACGTCCCTCTGTAGTCCCGCGGTAGAGATCGGGTACGAAATGGCATTGATGATGAGCGTCACCCAGCATTCTGGATCGACAGAGACGCGACATACGGCATCCACACAGCTCAGGAGTCGCAGAACTATGACCGTGGTGGAAGTGAGACTGGCGCTTCTTACATGGCTGGATTCATGGCTTCTCTATTTGAAGGGCGTAGGGCCCCCATAGCGAACTACCAACACCCCAGCGAGTCGATATGCCTCCCACAGCTGACACCGAATAAAGGTCCCCTGGGCACCAGGCCCATCCCAAAAGTCTCTTTCTGTAGTCCATTCACCAATAAACGCAAATATCGTCACCAGAGCTGTCGGCAAGCCAGTTACTACCTCAACCCCGGTCTCCATCCCTGGGGCGGGGTCTCCCTTGCAGCAATACTGTTTCCAGAATCCGAGCTGGGAATGCTGGCGACCAATTGAAAATGTGGGCAGGTCCATAATGCCCATTCCCTCGAAGACGTGGGCGCGGAATGTACGTCGTTCTTGGTGATGTGTGCCTTCGACGTCATGCATGCGAAGAATGCTGTACATCCCTCGAAGGTGCATCGTCCAGGGGTTGCCATGCATAGCCTAGAAGGATTCGTCAACGAAATACTCGGCTGTGACAGGAAACGAGGATGGATGCATACTTTAATCGTACACAAGAGTAACCCAGCCGTCACTGTCCCATCCTCTAGATGGTGCTCGCTTGTAGAAAGTTCAGCGCGGAATTCGTCCAGGCGATGTCGAGATATTCCAGGAAACCGGCGGTTGGTTCTCGGTTGAGTGATACATTTTCGATACAAGGCTTCCGATTATTAGCACAGTACTAGAAGGCGTGGTTTCAGTACGGTTTGTTCGTCGTGGAGTGCAGTTGAGTGCAGGGTATTGATGCCGGATGATAGAACTACATGATCAGCCACATCCTGGCATCCTATGCAGTCGTCTGCCGCGTGGCATATGCCCACATTCTTGAAAAAGCCACTCCTTATCTGTACTATGTTCCATACTCGACGAATCGAGTATCTCTCGGCTAAGCCTAAGGTCTATCCGAAAAGTCTCAACACTGCAATGTAAACATTGAGAAGTATACTTGTGCAACGTTTGTGTACCTCCTGGGGACAGTCTTGAGATGAACAGCTCTCAGCCACTCCGGCGTGTATCTCCCCTTCCTGTTCCCGCCGCCTCACTCGATTCCGATTCTCCTCCGTCCAGGAGCTCTCGACGGAATCGACGTATCTACTGGAGCCTCGGCACCGGTGAAGTGTCCGAAGCAAGGACGGGCGTGTTACCATACTGCGTGGGGGAGACGGGCAGGGGTCGGCATTCCTAATTGAGATCAAGATAGAAATGGCGAGTGGAGGCGAGATGCTCGTTTAAAAGACGGGTATGATAATGCAGGGAGTTAAAGACGGTGGATTCTAGAGTCGACCTGCCATATTGGAAGTGGCGTCAGGGATAATACTGCAGATTACTCTATACGAGTGGCTTCTATCTTGCATATCTTAGGGCTGAAGAGTATATCAGAAAGCACAACTGCAAATGATAGCGTTTGCAGGACCAAACGTCAGCATGTCTTTTCAGTCTCCTGTCAAAATGTACGACTACAGTTCCATATTTTGGTGACCTCCAAGGGCTACAATACACAAATGGAGTGCAACAGTTCTGCGGAATCCCCTACGCCGAGTTGCCCAACCGGTGGACAAGATCAACGCTGAATACTGTTTGGAAGGGTTCGAAGCACGATGGAACTAGCCTGGGGTATGCCTCTATGCTTCGACTGTTAAATATCTCAGAGACAACTATCCTCGTCCATCTTCCGAGGACGAATCCGACGACGTTGTTCCAGCCCCTCCAGCTGCTCACATTCCATATCCTCTAAAAGTAGAAGAATTGACAGGACTTGTCATGAATATCGTCACCCCAAAGTCAATCAATCCTGAGCAATATCCAGTAATGGTCGACGTACATGGAGATCCAGACAATATCACTGCTGTTGGCGAGTCTGCTGGTGAATCTCGATAAGCAACGAGCTTGCTACTGAATTAGCCGCGTTTCAGTCGTGTAGTATTATGAGGTATACCTGCTCTCTGGCAGACAACCCTGATGGCCTTAATGGAGCTCCCTGCGCCATCCAGGTAATAACTCCACGCTTCCAGGATAAAAAGTGCCTCTACGCGGCACGGATGATAGACCAGGATATACGACGAGGAGATTGGCTGTTCATATACAACTACGTAGCTACAGCTGTGAGAATAATTAATTAGATGACATGATCTGGTTATAGGGCTGGTGGAGTCGATGATATCAAAATAGCGAAACGTACCATGGAACAACGCCTTGAGGAGCGATATCGAATTTTCGGTCGATGGCCACATCCAGACATCCGCAAATATTTGGATACTGTCTAATTTTCTATCTGATATACGTTACAAACGAAAGTGATCCAAAATCAAGGCACGTCTGCTACACGAGGCAGCGGACGGTAGGCATTCCAGCCAATGGCCTTTTTCATAGATACCCCCAGGATCGCTCTTTCCCTTTGAATGGACCTTGCTCGCGCTTTCCCGTTTATTGGGATTTAGATCAGGCAAGCGCGATGGTCGTTCCTGCCATTGGTGGCAAATATACATAGGAAGGAGCCATCTGCAGATGCAGGTCGCACCTGCTGTATAGAGAAATAGCATTTATATAAACGGAATAATAATAAACGAACTATCAAATGGCTGTCCATTGGGGTGTATAGTTAAGGCAGATACGCGAAGGCCATGGATACATGCTTCCCATGTCAGCTTATATCCTCGTTTCCATATCTATGCATCTTCCACAGTAAGAGCCTTGGTTTTTGAAATGAGATACTCTTCAATCGCAACATCCTTGTCGACCTCCATCCCATATCATAACTCTTTGATCCCACCAAACGGTGATTCAGCTGCAGAGAAATTTCCTGGTTCAAGTTGGTTCGAGTCTGAGGATGTGTAGTTACCGCACCCTATCTGTATTCATCCCAATCATACCTGCTTCCAGGCGTTCTAGAAACATCCATGTTCTGCTCATGTCCTTCGTAAAGAAATAGGATGCCAGTCCATGAAAGTAGTATTTGCCAGTCTGACGGCTCAGCTTTAGGGGAATACGAGGCACGACCACTGTGCGACTGCCACTGCATGCGCATTGCAGGGGGCTGCATCCATGTATGCTTTGCCCACGCTTGACTGAAGTTAAAGATAGTATCACAACTCGATCAGACTGTTGGATACGAACATCTCCACTTTCAAGGGTCTGACCAACCTGCCAACCCCAGATGAGTGGCATTGCGAAGCGAAGCCAAGAGCCTAATCATGCATCACTTCGTGAAGTGGGCGGTCGTGATTTCAGTGATACTTATTATATATATAGTCCTCGTTGCCACCCGATCTCTCCCTCGCTGACTTATATCTGCTGGTTGTGACAAGTGTTCGGAATCTTGTCTCATGTTCATAACGAACATTCTGCCATGATTGATGGCTGGCAGACCCATGATGCGCGGTAATGTTTATGGATAACCCTTTTACTCCGCCAGACGATGGCTGGACATTCACCGTGGGCAAGCCCACAACGATCGAGTGGAATCCGACCACGAAAGGAAAAGTAACACTGTGGCTACGACACTCAGATGGAGGTGCTGGGTGCACGATAGCAATCGCCGGTGCGTCTACTTGATATTTCTATTCGCTAGGCAGAGAACTCCACTGAATACTAGATATAGAGGATATCCCGAACTCAGGCGAATACAAATGGACACCAACGCCAGACCTCGAGCCAGAGTCCAGTGAGGATGGGACCACCTATACCCTGTTAATCGGCCCTGGGGGCGGCGACCCGGATACCAGCACGAACCAGATTTTGATCACTGTCAATGGATCAGGGACGAGTTCGGAAACTACTACGAACAGAGACATAGATACTCCGACCTCCTCTTCCCCTATCCAGTCTACATCCTCCATTCCCGAATCGACTGTAACCATGACTGTGACTGGCAACGGTGGGTCTATTTCTACTACACTCGCGACAGCCCCTGCCAGTCTACCGTCTGCGAATCCCCCAGGTACAGGAGGGGGACTTTCATCGGGTGCCAAAATTGGGATGGGTATTGGAGTTGGCGTGGGCGTACCTACGATCTTGTTCCTATTAGGGTTTATCCTGTGGAAACGACGACGACGCCGGGCGCCCTCCACACCCAGCGCAAACGCAAGGGAGGATCAAAGCCAACCATCGATGGCAGAGCTATCTAGTGACGATGCAGCAAAGCAACGAGCCGAGCTCTGCGCTCAGGAGCGCGCTGAGATGTCTGCTCAAGAGCGTGTTGAGCTGGGTGAGGGAAAGGTAACCTGCGAGTTGCCAGGAAACGAAATTGCGGCTGCGGAGTTGGCAAACAAGGACGTATCTGGTTGACCAAGTCCCAACGAGTACCAGTTATCCCAATTAATTTGGCCGTCAAGGATCCTGTTCTAGGGCTCTTTAGGTTCCAATGGCGGTCTCGCCACCTTGTCGTGAGGTTGCGAAACTTCATTGGATTTCAATGTCCTTTTTAATTTATTCCTTGTGCTGCGCAGTTAAATTGACAATTGCCATTCATTTTCATCGTGATATTGCGCTGCTCTCGCTAAATTCAGCGGACAGAAGACTTGGTCACAGGCACAGTCTAACTGTCAAGTTCGCACAGGTTTCTCTCAGCAGTAATTCACGACACGGTTAGATAGCGGCAAGCGAAGATGTCCAACAAAATACATTAAACTCGGCGAGCTAGAGGCGGTGGTCTGGTAACCTGTGGGAACGTTGATAGTATCGGGAATGTTGTATACCATTCCCGACATTCCCGATATGTCCGCGGCATCGCACAGACAAAACTCATTCAACCGACACGTTTAGTCAATATCCAATTACTGGAGTATTGGGTAATAGCTCCACAGTGATATAACCCCGGTTAGTAGAGCTTCCATCCCCACGGGCAGGAAATCTTTCCCGATGTCATAAATAAATATATAACAGCCCTCCCCACCGTTTCAACCACATACTCAAAAAGCCTCAATGGCACCACCGAAACAAATCAACATCGCCATCCTCGGTAAGCCTCTAACCGCATTCACCAAACAAAGCAATATTCTAATATAATGCAGGCACCGAAGCAGTCGGCTCACACGTCCTCTCCCAACTCTCGTGGATATCAACCCACCACCCAAGCACACACTTCAACCTGATCTACCTGGCCACAACCGACGGCGCCCTGTACAGCGCCAACTACAAACCAATCGACATCGAAACAGCCCTCACCCAGCTCGAAGCCCCAGGAACCACGAAACCCCTGCCAACCCTGCACTCTCTAGCAACATATCTCGCCAACGCACCACACAGGGTAATACTCGCCGACAACACCAGCTCCGACACAATCGCGCAGTCCTACCCCCTCTTCCTAGAACGGGGAATCAGCATCGTAACACCGAATAAGAAAGCCTTCTCGGGGAGTTACGAGTTGTGGAGGGATATATTCGACGCGGCGAGATGCGGCGGGGCCCTAATCGGACATGAATCGTCTGTGGGGGCGGGGATGCCGATTATCTCCACGATGAGGGATTTTGGGATTACGGGGGATAGGGTTAGGAGGATTGAGGGGGTGTTTAGTGGGGCGTTGTCGTTTTTGTTTAATGAGTTTGTGCCGGTAACTACACATTCTACTGTATCTGCTGTGTCTGGTGGAGGGAGGTGGTCGGCGATTGTGAAGAAGGCGAGAGAGCGTGGATATACAGAGCCTGATCCACGAGATGATCTGAATGGGCGGGATGTTGCGAGGAAGGTTACCATTCTAGCTCGATTGGCCGGTTTGCCTATCGAGCTGAGTTCGTTCCCCGTGCAGAGTCTTATTACCGAGGAATTGAAGGGCGCGGGGAGCGCAGAGGAGTTCCTTGCTCGACTACCGGAATTCGATGAGAAGATGGATGAGGAGAGGGATACGGCTGTAAAGGCAGGCAAGGTCTTGCGGTATGTGGGCAGTGTTGACGTTGTGAGAAGGAAGGTAGAGGTGGGCTTGAAGTGCTTTGAGCCCCATGATCCCATTGCGAGGCTGGAAGGGAGCGACAATATCATCAGCTTCTATACGAAGCGGTATGGGGATCATCCGCTGATTATCAGGGGTGCTGGGGCGGGGGGGTCTGTGACGGCAATGGGAGTTACGGGGGATATGTTGCGGATATTGGATCAACTTGGATAGGATGGAAAAAGTACAATAAAATAGAGAATACAATATAATGGACAATGCGCGTTGCCCATCTTCCTATCAAGAGTTTTAACGATACTATCCATTAATTGATAGACCGGGTCTTCGTTGGGTTTCCGGCCTCTGTCACATTTATTTGAACCCATTGCACCTAATCGGACCCTTTTAAAGACTGTATAGTATGGGTCATTTATAAATCATGAAAAGGAATCACTTTACTATAAGACAAACAGTGCTCTCCACATGCAAGGTAAAGATTCCCGTCGGGAATGATGTCGGGAATAACTGCAGCTCCGGAACTGGAGATGGACTACCCCAGCACGGAAGTCAACTGGAGTGGCTCTGCGACCGGTTTCCAGGCACCTGATAGTGGCTGTTTTGCTGGAATACAAGGGTTCGGGTTTATATGGATGACGACTGGAGTAGGGTTGCATAGCGATAACCCATCGCACAAATAAATTCAGTACTCGTCTGTGCAGCATGGTCTCGTAAGGAATTGCATACAATGGTCGCTAGCTACGTCCCAATTCACCATATTCCATGGACCCATTGTCATGAAATGCTTTACATCTAAAAGTGGTGCCTAAGCTGTGGGGAAATCTACCATCTGACATGAGGCTCGAAAGACGGTGTTTACTGTTTCCGAGTTAAATGGCAACCTGTCCAAGAGGCAAACGCCACTTTAACTACCGCACAGCGGCAGTGATCCTCAACTTGGCAGCTTGGGCGAATACGAGGCAAGCTGGCAGATAACTGGCAGAGCCCTGGGATCGTCGCGCTTAGTGCTATACAGCCCCAGACCCTGCAGACCAGGTAATATCATAAATTCAGGCAATACCCCAACTTCAGGCAATCACGTAACCTGGGGAATAGAAATACCCTTACCTGTTCCGTTGTCTTGTTCGGCTATCAAGATTTGAGCCTCCCTCATCATGACTATCAGACCGTGTATCACCTTTGAGGCCGTCGAGCCACCAAGTCCTCACCTGGACGAGCGCTCCTGGGTATGGATCCCGCGGCCTGAGACAGAAGAGGGAAGAGAATCCACCAGAGAGTCCTCGTCATCGGAGCCAGAGACACCCCAGAAACGACAAGCGCAGCTGCTACCATCCTCAGTAGACATTTCCGTTAATGTCACGCAAGGAATGGCCAAAGCGACATTAACCCAAACCTTCTGCAACGATGCACCCGACAATATCGACAAGGCGATATACCAATTCCCCATGCCGTACGAGTCGAGTGTCGTCGACTTCAAATGCCATATTGGAGAGACGAAGACCCTGCAGGGGCTTGTCAGACCGAAAGCAGAGGCGAGAGAGGAGTTTGATCAGGCACTTAGCAACGGTCGCTCTGCTGGTCTTGTTGAGCAGGATAGGCTGGATGTCTTCAGGACGGAGATTGGCAATATTCCGGCAAATACGACGGTGCAGGTTAAGCTGGAGGTTATCTTCTTTCTCAAGTATACCCTGGCCGATGATGTGACGACGACTGTCTTGACTATTCCAACCTATATCGCTCCCCGATATGGTGACCCGGGCTTTGAACTGGATAACAAGACTGGACCACAGAGAAATACTCAATTCGCTCTTGATGTGAATATTTTGAGCACCACCGAGATCAGAAGAATACACAGCGACACCCACGAGGTGATTGTCGAGATGGGAGGGAGCCACAGACAACAACACTGGGCCGGTCCTACATCTCCAGAAACAACATTTGCCTGTGTGAAGCTTAAAGACACAGCCTGTCTAGACAAAGACTTTATCCTTTCCATCTCTGCCCATCCAGCCGTCGACGACGAGCAACCCCAAGCCACCCTCGAAATATCCCCCAGCGGATCCTCCGCCATGATGCTCGAGATCCCACCCGGATTCATACTACGAGACCAATCCCCAATAAAAGAGAATGAGAGGGAAATCATATTCCTAGCAGACCGGTCCGGATCCATGTATGATCGCAAAATAGCTGGACTGAAATCATCTCTAGAGTTCTTCCTCCACGGTCTTCCTAAAACACTATTCAATCTGTACTGCTTTGGGTCGGACTACACATCCCTATGGCGAAAATCCAAGAAATACAGCGACGACACTCTAAGCAAAGCGCTGAAATACGTCTCCAGCTTCCAGGGCGATATGGGAGGCACAGAGCTCCTGCCCGCTCTCAAGGCCGTGGTTTCTGCGCGGGACAAGACGGCGCCTAACATGGACGTTATTGTTCTGACGGACGGTGAAGTCTGGGAGTTGGAGGAAACGATTGATTTTGTACGGAAAACACGCGCGGAGTCTGGGGGTACTCTTCGATTCTTTACTATGGGGATTGGGAACGGGGTCTCGCATGAACTTGTTGAGGGCATCGCGAGGGCAGGGGGTGGCTATGCTGAGATTATTCCTCTTGTGGATAGCGGCAGCTGGGATGAACGTATGGTTGCAGTGTTGAAGGCTGCCATGAGTGGCCATGTTGCTGGGGTTGATATCGAGGTAGAGGGCATCAGTATTGAAAGTAGAGGTAAGAGAATCCAATGAGTTCGAAGAAGACATCTAATACACCATCTAGATGGTACAGGAACTATGCCAGCTGTTCAGATGTCTCCTGGAGACCTCTCAAGCATGAGCCCCTTTGTGCGCAATCGAATCTACATACTCGCCGAGAGCGAAAACAACCAGATAAACGCGCAGTCCGTGGTAAAGATAAAGAAAAAGTTCACCGACGGCCAGGAAACCATCACAGCAATTCCACTCCACATACTAGAAAAGCCGGATTCCACGCTGCACCAGTTTGCAGCCGGCGCTCTCCTCCGCGATCTCGGTAGTGGACAAAGCTGGATCCAACGGGACGAACGATTCTCTGAAAGTTCAAACGAGGAGAAAGAGTTGGCTCGAGAAGAGGGAGAACGTCTGGGGTGTAAATACTCCCTCCTCTCTCAATGGACGAGCTTCGTCGCCGTGGAGACGGATAGAGAAGATACAGATAGTGAGCCTTCAGAAAGGCGAGAGTACGCTACGGAAATTGCAAACTTGGTAAGCTTCGACCATGCAAGCAGTGATATTTGCATTTTACCGGTTAGGACACTTGCTTACGATGACCAGGAGCCTCAGCTTGACTCGGCAGTCACAGGTATGCATGCGTTGAGGAACCTGCATTACCAGCTGCAGGGAGCAATTGACACGGTAGACGATGGTATGGACACAAGCATGTATGATTTGGACAACGCGAATACCCAGCTCGGGGTAGGAGTTAGCTCGGCGTCCATTCGCCGGCGGTTTAGTCCTTTGCTTTTCCCTATGTTCTTTTGGAGAATAGCGAAATATGGCTGGATGTCCCTAAGTAACCGATACCTGATGGGCCTCAAGACCGAATTGCAATCGCAAACGGACCTGGAGGAGGAGTCATTTATTCGCCGCGTGCTGAAAATCCAAAAGTCAGCTGGCGTGTTTGATGTACCTCAGAAGGATGCTTTAAGATGTTTGGGAAGTGACGTACATGGCATTGCGGAAGCCCTCCATGTCAAAGGCGTCCAGTGGAATATTGCTGTGACGGTTGCTATCGTTGCCTGGCTTGAGGTGAAATACCCTGAAGATCGAAGGCTTTGGGTGCGAATGGTTGAGAAAGCGAGAGAGTATATCCAGCCGCATCTTGGGATGGAGCTTGAAGAGGGTGAAGGGTCTTTGTTGGATTTTGCTGAGAAGATGGCTAGAGATGCCAAAGACCCGAGTAAAAGGTCGGACGACAATGATAAGGAAGTTTAAGCAGGACAGGAAGACTGGTAAGGGTGTGAGGGTGGTTAAGGTACAATTATCACGATAATGCGGTTGTGTTTAGGATAGCGTATATATAATACTCAAGTAATAACTAATATTCAGATGGCATACAATTTGTGATTGAGACAAGATTTGTTGTATTATTGATAAAAAGAAGAAACACTGAAAATATACGGTTGAACGTAAGCAGAAAGACCTCAAGCCAACAATCAAGCAGTCTTGTCAAGCGAGGATGTGAATTCCTTGAATATCTATACCACTAGGTCTTCCTGCTCCATCAAGCCAGAGTTGGTCCTGAGACTTCAACTACACCACAAGTACTGCAGTAGAACTCACAAATGACAAAGTATCAAATACCCCAAACACCCAATGGATCCGGTCCACCTGAGTTTGCGCGTTTTTGCTGCAACGCTTTAACACGTTTAACAAGTGTCCCAACCGCAATGGGTCCTACCAAGGTACACAGGGAGATCGCCCACACGACTACTAGGTAAGTCTCAGATGAGCCCTGAGAGGTATCGCCGAAGATCCCATTGGACTCTGCAAGGGAGGCGATGAGGTAGCCTATCTCTCCGCGAGCCGTCATGGCCAAAGCTAGTATCGAGGCTGGGTAGAGCGACTTTGGTTTCGGGGGAAGAGAGGCAGATGGACGATTTTGTGTCTGTTGTTGAGGGGGTGTGTTGGTATCCGAGCTCGTGATGGCGTCTGTATCGGTTTCTGAATTGGAGGGACCAGGATTATTGGGCTCGGCTTTTTCACTGCTGTCTGTGCTTTCTTGAAGTTGATTGTCGGTCGCTTGTTTGGGATCTTTCTCACTGGTCGGAGTTTCCTTGGATTTGCGCGAGCCCCATATGCAGGAAGTCGTATAGGTCAGAGGAGACTTCAAGGCACGAACGAAGGTGCGAAGTCCAGAGCTAGGTGACACCCGGACCAGCCAGACTCCAGTACACATCTTCGCAAACGCCATCAGCACAGCATACACGACGCCGCGCCAGACGACGCTGCCCCGGAACATCTCTGTGATAGGGATCGCGAAACCGATCGATGCCTAGGCTTGTTAGCACACTGAACCCTGGACTGAATGGTAACTTACAAAGAACATGGGAATCAAGATTCGAGTAACCGGCCCATGGTAGTAATTCTCGTAGATGTACATCCCTGTGATCGGGCCGTCCTCGCGCAAGCTGGAAGTTTGAGGCGTGCTTCCAGCGGCCAGCTGTTCAGGTGGTGCCTGTGCCTGAGAACTGCTGTCCTTGTTCTGCGGCCGCTGCTCTGCTGTAGAAGTTGGGACTGTGCGTACCAAGGTGTCAAACCAAGAAGTGATAACACCGGCAAGATACGCAGCAAATAAACTTGACGTTCCGGCATATGTACCGCCAGCGACCAAACCAACAAGCAAGCATGTATAACCGATAAATGCAAACTGCGGCGTATGTGTAAACTGTGGTAACTTGCTCTTCGACTCGAGAATCTTGATCAAAACCGGACGCGCCACGAATCTACAGATCAAGACAACGCCAACACCAAAGCCAATGGAAACAAACAGCGGACGGATAACAGTTACTGGACTGAACGAGTCACCACTCCCACCGAGGTTGGAGATAATCTGAACCATGACAAGGCCGACAACGTCGTCAAACATCGCAGCACTTGTAGTGACTGTACCGAGCCGCGACGTGATCAGCTGCGTAGTGGAAAGGATAGTAAACGTGGTTCCTAGACTTGTCGCGCTCAGAGCCGCACCAGCGGAGAAAGCCTGAAGCGGCGTCGCCGATACCAATTCCATGAAAATAAACGACAATCCCATAGGAAGGGCGATTCCGGTAACAGCTACTGCGACGGAGAGATACATGTTGGCGCGGAGGGAGGACAGAGCCGTTGACAGGCCGCCTTCATAGACTAGCATGATTAAGCCCAGGTATCCTAGTTGCTGCATAACGGTTTCCACGTCACGGTCAAGCCACTTGGCCCCTGGTGTACCCCAGAGGATGCCAATGAAGAGTTGGCCGATTAGACCACAGTACAGAAGTTTGTCCAGACAGGTGTTCACCAGGTTCAAGACCAGGAGGAACCCGGACTGGTTGAGGATGGTAGATATGGCCGGTTCATGGTAGGCAAATGCTGATTCTGCCATTTCAACTTGGGGAATAGTTTATTTGCCTGGTTTGTTGCGAAGTATAACGACGCCTTGATCTGTGCCGCAGCAGGAGTGGAAAGTGTAGAGGGTGTAGTGAGACGACAAAAGACTCCATCAGAGATACGAAGGTTGCAAAGAGGAAGCAGAGAATGCTGTAGTTGGTAGACTGATGGTATTGGTAATGATCAATGAGTCGAGATGGTAACAGAGAGACGATGAACGCAGGAGAATCAGAGGAATCAGTGGGACACAGCAGCCAAGACCACGTGCTCCGGTCACGTGATATGCCCAGAATGTGGCCATAGCTATCTCTGGGTATTAATTATCTGGTGGGATCTTTTGTAAGTTAGTTCAATTAAATTGAAAGACCGCAAGACTTGGCTCCAGTCCATTAAATCTGACTGGGCACTGACTAAGTTATGTTGATTCACCAACATACTCAATCATTGCTTCCTTGCCCAATTAGGTTAGCTATGTAATAGTCTAGATGCCTGTATTTTGGTTAAGACAGATTGCTTAATATCATTAAGATTTCCTATATAATCGATTGTTGAAGTCACCTGTACTTTGGATGGAAGTACATCCCATATTGACTGATAAAGCAAAAGGACCCGTGATCAGCAGATAAACGATATATATGCGCTTGTTGTTCACTGTAGATACTGCTCAGACTCTGGTTGCATCTGATCTGCAGAAATATTCAAATTCTGAGACATTTTGTGCGGAGCATGTCTGTCTAATATGTGGTGTGATGTGATATGCATCGCCGATACTACAGTATGTAAGCAATCACTAGTGTTATGTATACAAAGTACTAGTGGCAGCCATGCACGCATTCTTTGCTGACTTAAGGAGAGTAATTCCTACTTTTGATCAAAGATCATCAACATGAAAGATCTTCGATCGGCGATCAACTCCGCAGGGCGCCAAAACAGCAAAACCCTTGCATTATTTCTTATCCCGATGGACCTTGGTATCAAGGTGTATCGTAGCTCATAGACACTTTCTGCAGATCACGAAATGTTGTTTACTGCAAGGAATCTGTTGCTGGCCTATTTAAATACCCTGCTCTGCTCTCCCAAAACTCTAGCCATCCAACCCAACCCTCCACCTTTCGCTCACTACACTACAGTGCCAATCATGAGACTTGTCCTTTCCACCACCCTGCTCTCCATCGCAGGATTAGCAATCGCGGAAGAAGCCATTGTTGGTGGATCCCAGGCCGCAGCTGGACAATTCCCTTACCAAGTTTCCGTTCAAACCAGCTCCCACAGATGTGGCGGATCCATCATCGATAAAGACCACATCCTAACTGCCGCTCACTGCGTGGATGGGCTATCCGCAGAGCGCCTGAGAATCCGGGCGGGATCAAACCAGCACAACTCGGGTGGGAAGCTGGTCAAAGTGGCTAACGTCACGCAACACTCGGGGTTCAACGCGAAAACAAACAAAAATGACATCGCCGTCCTCAAGTTGGCCTCGAGCCTGGACTTTGGATCTGCCATCTCGGCCGTGGACCTTCCATCCTCAGCGGACGAGACGCCGCAGGTGGGAACCGAGTGCTCTGTCACTGGCTGGGGGAGTACCTCCGCTGGAGGCTCTATGCCCTCGAACCTCTTGGTCACGTACGTCAACATTGTTGACCATGAGAAATGCCAAGCGGCATATGCGGATGACCAGGAAGTCGATGACTCCATGATCTGTGCTGGTGTAGAATTTGGAGGAAAGGATGCCTGCCAGGGAGACAGCGGTGGTCCGCTTGTTGACGCCAGCTCTAAAAAGCAGGTTGGGGTTGTTTCGTGGGGGTCTGGATGTGGAAAAGACTACCAACAGGGTGTTTATGCTAGCACCGCGGCCTATCTTGATTGGATTCAGGCGGCCGTTCTTGGAGCCTAGATCATTGGAAAAACAGAATACCACCTGGTGTGGCCTATCATTCAGGTGTATAAGCAATCAACAATGTACGTATTCAGTCGCGCCCTAGTTTATTACTAGTAACGTCATACAATCAGCATTTTAAGACCTTCTTGGCATGCGGCCGATAGTCCGTTCATCTTCAGCCTCGCCATGCTCTGTTGTCTCTGTTCACAATCAGGGCTACACTCTATCAGCAGCGATCTCACGCCCATTGAGTTGGCCATATGCTGACGGTGCAGTCAACCAGCCCTTGCTTTCTGAGTCCTACGGGGATTAAATGCCGGGAGAACACCCAGGAGAATGCAGTTTCAAATTCATTGATAATAGTAGCCGTGGTGAGTCCCTGGTTTGGCAGCATTACCGCTTTCTGCTATACCTACGCCCCGACATAGGTGATATTAGGAGCCTCAGGCGTCTCCATGCCTGCTCCCAAGAAGTAATCGACATGGCTATCCTGAACATAGCCCTTGAGGGTCACTCCGTTTCGATAAGCCGGATTATGCATCAACGTGTACAACCGTATATCAGACGGCTGGTCGGTGGTGAAAATAATCAACTCGCTATAGTCGCCATTGGTAAAGACCAGCTCCTCACGCCAGTCGCCCAGGATATCGCCCTGGAACATGGGGTCACCGTCCGCTGTAGTAGCGTCGTAGTGGTACGTCGTAACGAGGCGCTTAAGAGCGCCAGCCTCATAGTCCCATTTGTTGATGTTTCCGTCGTTGATGAGCTCGCGCAGCTCGTCGCCGTCCCACCATACACTGAGCTGGGGATACGGATAGACGTCCTCATCCTGAGTCAGTTCATCCGACGCGGCGTTGTAGAGGCCGACGAACGACCAGGTCTCCATGCCCTCGTAGTTTGGGTCAATGTCGGCGGCCATTCCACGGCCGTTGTCGCCCTCTTCCTCGCCATCGTGCTCCCAGATGATGGTGCCGTCAGTGGCATCATAGTAGTACTCGTACAGCAACGATGGGTTATCCTGCTGCACGCCGTACCCCTGCAGGCCATCACGGCTGGGGTCAATCTTCGCAATGTGCCACCGATCGCCATGGACAACCCCAGCTGGACCGAGAGAATACCGCAGAGTGCCATCGCCGTTCAGCATGAATCCGATTTCAGCGACCTCGTCCACCCCGTCGCCATCCACGTCGATGATCTGGGTATTGTGGCCGTCCGGGGCGTCCTGGTCATCGCGATTCCAGGCCCATGCCAGATCCACAGAGCTGCCGTCAAACGTATACGCCGCTTCGATGAGGTTGAACTCACCACTATCCTTCCGATTCTTCATATACGCAACGAGATGCGGGCGCTCTCCATCAAGATACCCAACGCCAAAGCGCACGTTCATAGGCCCGTCTTCAATATAATCATCCGGCACCTCCCCAGTCGCGCGCAGAGCCCCAGTCTGCCCATCAAGAAAGGCAACAAACTGGTGATCATCATCGTCATACTCGAACGTCTCGCCATCACCAAGCACCACGCCGTTCGAAATGCGAACCGCAACCTCTGCATAGCCATCCCCATCAAAGTCATAAACCGTGACACCATCGGCGCTCCCCAAATTAATAGCCGACGACCCCGGCTCAATATTATCCTGGTTCTCACTATTCGGCCCCATATTCACTTCCCACAACAGCTTTCCATCGCGCCGGTACGCCTCCAGCCGCTGCGGCGTCTCCTGCCGGTCAACGACAAAGTCATACTCGCCATCCCCATCTAGATCCCCAACCCAGATATATCGAATCGCCCCGCCAGATTGTATCGGAATGCGGAAATACGGGCCGGTTTCGGCGTCCGCTTCAAGCGTCCAGCTTTTACTCGCATCGCTCTCCTCCCCATCCACGACAGTAGTGACGTAGTACGTGTTATCCTGAGTCAAATCCGCCGAAGAGTCTTCGTAGTTGGAACCGCCAGTGAGAACATCGGAGTTCAGGAGCTCTGCGTCCCCGTCGCCTGTGGTGCGGTACAGGTTGAAGCCGATATCCTCTGGGTCCAGACCGAGCACTCTCCAGCTGATGAAGGCTGCGTCGTCTGCGGAGCGGATTGCAATGACGCCGCGGCCGAGATTCTCCATGGGTCGCTGGGCGTGGGCGGTTGTAAAGATAGAGAGAATGGCTGTGGCAGTGGCCACGGCTGGAAGTGAGGTAGTCCACATTGTGACAGGAAAGGTTGTTGTCTTTATTTGTGAATTTCTTCATCCCGACGGGTCCTTCCACCCTCTTTATACAGAGCATCACACCGTGCAAAGTGAATGCCAATGCGGAGGATTGCTCTGTGGATATTTCCCCGATGATAATCTGCACATGTTCAACCGATCTCCCGTGGGGAAAGCACTGAAACGGTTATTTCCCCTCCTAGAGACATCGTCAGTCATATAGTTGGAGATCATCATTGGCTGCACAAGCCAGGGTCTCCGGATCTGCAGGACGATCAGGCACGACAATTCCCCCGATTGCCGTCGCTGTCAGCCCGAGTTCCGGTGCAAATATATCACCCCAGTTTCGCCTATTCGGACCTGCTTGCAAGGCCCGAAGTACTTTGGCCGATGGCGACTGCACGCGGTAGAATTCAGCAGCAATGGCATAACTATAGCAAGAAGACAGCGACACCTCGGGCCCAAGGTAGATTCCATCCGATTTCGTTTTCCTTTTGTCCATTGCCTTTAGCAATCAACCGATCGCCGTGATCAAAGGAGAGGGCGAGGGATTTCACGGAATTGTCATACTGCCCATTAAGCAGTGGGGTCGGCGTCAACGATATTGAGTTGCTGAGCAATAAGCAATATATGGATTTGATATCCATTTGTTTCGCGATATACAACCACTGGCTATACCGGTCATGCAGGTTTACTATGATTGTACTCCTAAGCTGCAGCATGAGCCGTGTTGGCCACTGTCAGGGTCACGCTCTCAACAGCACAGGAAGCTTGATATTCGTATCATCTTGGACCCATTTTACCCCTGCGGAGTGCCTACCCTAAAAGTCTTTATTAGAAGCGATCTCCCGCCAGATGGCTACATTTCGCAGTGACCACTATATTCGCTTTCTTGATGCCTGGAATATAGGCACGTCCCTCCATTTACAATAAATATCTGTAGAACTGGTAGTCGACCAATCGAGTCCGTCGAACGGATCCAGTTTCGATTGGTGGGATGCAAAGGTCTACGTATTGATATTCCACTGATTCTCTATAGAAAACCGGTCATCAACTCATATCGCGTCCAACTATGCTTCCATAGGCCGGCGATCCGGGAGAGCAGTACCAGGCCTGGTAAAGGACTTGAGGCCTTCAGACCGGAGCAGCGATGCCGGCCTAACTATTTGGAAATCCCGGTTTCGCCTGACAACCCCATGGGGCGTGTTCCGTAAATGAATCCAGGGTGGCTGCCTACCGTTGACAGGGCTGAGCTCGTAGTGCTTATAGAGGAGCCGTGAGCCGTTGGTTACATTACCGGTGGAGCAGCTGACAATGTTTACTAAATGGTAAGTAACAACTTGAGTATTCAGTGTAGTGATTACCATCGTAATCTCATGCGCCAGGGAGTTGTTGAAAGCTGTAATTCGAGCTCCCCTGAAGGGTGAGCTGGTGGCGCCCGGCCCCTGGATTGCAGTGATGGGCCCAAACATGGTGAAACGCGGGGGCGGTGCTTCAACAACAAGAGTGAGCTTTACCAGGTACTATTTCATGTCGAATAGCATACTAATTACTCAGGCAGGAAGCGCTGCGCCTTGCGGTGTGACTGCTGATGGTTACATTCCCGCGTGGAGACTCAGCCGCACGGTATATTAATTGCCCTGATGAAATGCATGGATAAGTCCGAGGAATCTCATCTTTTTGATTCTTGTTGCAGTAATATTGTTCAGGAGTTCAACTTGGAGAGTTTGGGTCCTGGATAGCAACGCCGTATACACAACGACCTACAACAACAATGAAGGCGATGAAGAGGAAAGTCAAGTTGCTCTGCCTCTGCGCTGGCAGTGATGAAACCACACGGAGCGTACCGGATTTTCGCCTGATTCTGGAGCTTTTCAGGACTTAGCTCGGCGTAGCGCCTCCACTCTAGGGCTGTGCAGGATGGCCCCAGTTTCAGCAGCTGCACTCCCTGCCAAAGATCACCGCTATCTTTTCTGGTTTGGGATGATGAGTTACATCCAGCTTATGTTCACGGTCTGATTGTGCAGGCTTAAATTGCCAGGCCGTGCGCCAAGATATGGGGGCCAGGGGCGCAGCGAATTCAGGGCCCTTGATTTGGCAGAACCGTGAAGGATCATGAGGCTTGGGCTAGGCGAGATTGTCGTCAGCCATTGGTGACAGCGTGAGGAATGTTCTGCGGAGCGGTGCGGACTACCGATACGATCTGAGTGTTGAGTCTTGACTGAGTCGCAAGTACAGAGTATATAAGGATCGATCTCCACCGATCTGAAGATCAACTCTTTGTTGTACAGCCCACAATCTTATTATTCCTCTTCCTATTATTCCTACTCAGTACTACTTTACCCGTCACCATGCTCAGCAAATCTGTTCTTCTTGCC
The DNA here is from genome assembly GCA_021437015.1 of Aspergillus jensenii. Classification (NCBI taxonomy): domain Eukaryota; kingdom Fungi; phylum Ascomycota; class Eurotiomycetes; order Eurotiales; family Aspergillaceae; genus Aspergillus; species Aspergillus jensenii. The sequence goes on along the minus strand of JAJAED010000016.1, from coordinate 751,073 downwards.
GCTGTTCTCGCGGCCACTGCCAGCGCTGCACTGGACAAGCCTGCCCTGACCCCCGACCTCGACTACCTCCTTGACGGAAACACGGCCAACCTCCCTCAGAACGGGGGAGCCCACTGGGGAAAGTGGGAGGCCGGTCTGATCCCAGAGGACTGCAAGAGCATCGCCGAGGGCCAGGACCTCAACCCCGCCGACTTTGAAGTCTACGACGTCTTCTACGACGATGTACGTCCACCACCTAAACAATCATAGCAGTTATCTAATTCGTACAGTGCCAAGATGCCTGGAGCTTCTGCCGTCACAAGGACTCATCCGAGGACCTGGAAACCTTCGTCAACACCTTCGGCCGTGTCCCCGTGAGAATGCGCAGCTGGGTATGCATTACAACCGTGTATTCAAGGCTCAAACTAACAGCACCAGGTCCGTCACGTCCTGTCCATCCCCGGTAGCAACTGGGCCTTCAACTCGAACGGAAACATTGCTCTGTCTGGAACGACGACCTCCAACTTGGACGTCTGTCTCCACGAGACCGGACACAGTCTCGACCTGCTCGGTGCTTATGTCGATGGCGCTTTGTCTTGTAAGCCCTCCCCTTCGGCATTTTGAAACAGGAACTAATGATAACAGCAACCCAAGAATGGGAGGACGCCTACAACAAGGACTCTGCCGTCCCTGACAACTACGCCCGCACCAACCAAGTCGAGGTACCATCCCTAACCATTTCCGTACTATGAACCTATCTAATTCCATATAGAACGTCGCCCAGAACACTGTCGTCGGTATCTACGACAAGGTCGTCCCCGGCGGCTTCCCCGGCGTGCAGTCCGACTCCCAGAAGATCGAGAACCAGTACACCCTGCTCCAGGACAAGGCCGGCGAGCAGATCCTCCCTGGCGGTACTTGCGACCGTCACCTCCAGAACTCGGCGACGGTCTCTATCGATGGGTCTTCGTCTAAGCGCGACACCAAGGTCGTCAAAGCGCGTGAGGCGCACGACTCTGCGCTCAAGGGAACGTATACCAACATTGTGAAGGAGTTTACTCCTTTCAACACCAAGGACTTCCATGAGCAGCACTAGATGCTGGGGAGTGTGGTAATATGATTATTTTGTACAGTTGATTAATGTGTTGCATGTATAGCGAGGTGGCGCTGGTGGTAGTTGCTTAACGTAGAGCATGAAATATCAAGATTATTTATCGAATTATTCCCAGCCTGATGTACAATATCCGTATCTAATGCCAGTATTTACGAGGAGCTCCAGTCCATCCCAATAAACATCATTCCTTACCCGAGTACGTCCATCAAGATGTTCACAGTGAACCCACCGCTCGGTTCTGCATGAGGACGCACAAATTCCATCTGTGAAAGGAGATGTATTGGCGGGTACAACTCTCGATGAAGCCAGTTTTCGACGAATTCAAAGTTTCCCCGTACTTGATTTGGTTCCACGTTGAAGTCGTTAAAGAAAAAAACCACCCTCCTGTCTCGCGGAAACCAGGAAGCCTTCATTGCTGACGATAGGCAACGGACACACTCGATGAATCCATCATGTCGAGGCTGCGAGCTGGCTCCAATGTGGTTGCTGTTCTGATTCACCAACAGCACGATCTTGGAGATGTTCGTGAAGTCATAGTCAATACTGGCGTTGAAACGCGGATCACTTTCAGGTGCCATGAATCGCAGTGTGACGTCCAGGACGCGCCCTTCTAGAAATATTCTCTTTGCGTCAGTCTGTTCATACGTAGCCTGTATCTCAATGACTGCTAGCGATCTGCCCCGTACAGCGTGCATGTCCGTTGCTGTTGGGGTGTAGTCCGGGGCGGCGATGCGATCAATGTCACACAGCAAGCTATGATAAGTCGTTAACGAAAAAGTGTGATTAGCCAAACAACTTCGTGGCTTACTGGATTAGTGGTGCCATTGGCCTCCGTATTCCAGCTCTCCGAACAGCTAGGTCACGCCAGAGGGATTTTATAGCCCTTCCTACCCGCGCATCCAGGGGCCGGGCAGGATTTAGATCGGCCACATAGTTCAAGAGGAAAGAAGAGTGCCTTGAATGAATCGCCTCGTTGAATTCCATACCCAAGCTCTTCGGGGCCATAATGAAACGCTTCACGTTGATGATGAGGTATCTGTATACCGCGACTCGCTCGAATTTCATGCTGAGATGCGGCGGGTGAATCTGCGTTGAGCCAAACATTCGGCAAACGAATTCGTCTGTTTTCGTGTCCTCATATCCAAATAGAAGTAACTTGTCTTGATACTGCCTCCAGCCATGGCTCTGATTAGTCGCTATACGAGGCTGTTTTATAGCCCAGGTGTCGTGTTTTCGAGGATTTCTTAGAACTTTCTTCGCAGCCCCACGGAAGTACCGCTCATATACGCTGGAGGTAAATACCTCTTGGTCAAATGAGAAGGCAAGGGAAAGTTTTGAGAGGCCATCAGTAGTTTGAGTGGAAATCGAGGCACTATCACGGTGGACAAGCAATGACGCCGAATCATTGTTCAGTTGACGAAAGGTTCGTCGGCTGCTCGGTCGGACAAGGAGGGCGTTTTGCTCTGTTGATGTTTCGCTTTTCATTGCTTAGTATGTCCTATTGTCCGAAGTATTGCGTAATTGAGTGCGTACCAGTTACATGCTGCTAGCAGCAGAGTTAGAGCGTTCGTTTGGTGCTCGAGCAACCTCTGAATATCGCTGATGCCCTTCTTGCCGAACATCAACCTGACCTTGCTATGGAAGTCCCGGGTGTTATCTTGTCCCTGTTGCAGCTTTGCCACTGATTCTTGAAGATTCGTCAGAAGTATACCGCAGCAATCCATTGTGGCGTCCAGATCCAGGACCAACTGGTGGTGAGCATCCCCCAAGTCACTCTTCATCCATGCATCGATTTTCATCAAGGCAACTCGCAGAGTGGATAGTTGACCCAGTAGGCTGAGAAAGCTAAGATTGGCATCTTTCCAGTCACTTTGGAGGTCTCGAATGCCGCTTATTGTTTGGCTGACGAGTTGGATGATGTTGGCGAGAGCCCCAACGGTTTCAATAATTGACACAGGGTCTGCCATTTCACTTACAAGATGCAAGAACCCTTTCAGAATTACGAGTCAAATAACGTGGTACTTAGATGTTCGTGTTCTCTTTAACTCTTCTGTTTCCAAGGCAGAACCGGCGTAAGCCCCTATTCATTGCGCCCGCTTCAGCCTCGTGCAGGGATTATTCCCAGCAAAAAGCAAATTCGAACATCATTACGTGACATGATCCTCAACTCTGGCGGAGGTTTCCTGGGTATAAATTCGAAAAAAGGACGTACTTGACAGAGGAATATCCGCCATACGCGGTGCTTCAGGTCGCGTTAACAGGGCTTCTTGTCGAGCATAAGGCCAGGTAGTAGCAATCTTGTTTCTACAATATTTCGCAAGACGCAGGTACGCGTGTCAAAGCCTCGACAGAACGAAAGTTTGTTTCAGCCTCGCTCGCCGACCGGGTTGTTCGTAGGATTACCTGGCGAGGCTGCCACACACGAGCTGGGCATACCACAACTCGATCTCAGATCCCGCCCTTCAAATCTGATGGGAAAGAACGATTAGAACCTGCAGCGAGAAGCTAAAGAGATAGAAGGAAAAAACGCACATGAACCGTAATGTAGCTTGACAGCTGGCCGGGAAAGTCGCCATCCGGGGGTGTCGCAGCAGAGTAGGGCTATTTCATTACAGTAGGGAATGCATCGGAACCAGCCTGCGAAAACCTCTTTCCAACTTCAATTCCTGCAATGAATTCATTTCAGTAACGCTTGATTAACCAGTCGGAGTATCTATCGCCTATTGCGCCACTCGAGAGTCAACACTGCACAATCAGCTCCTAAGACCTGCCAGAAATCTCCTGCAAAATCTCCGCCAGTCTATCGGGCATACTCAAAAACGGCGAATGCGAGCTTTTAATCCGATACACGACGTCCGTCCCCAGTTTCGCCGACAACAGTTCCTGGATCTGTGGCGGGAGTCCGCGGTCATCCTCAGTGATGATATACGCCGACGGGATATCGTGCCACGGTTCATACGTAGCAGCCCCTGAAAAGACCTCGCGCGATGTATGCACCAGCTCCGACTCGGCTTGTTGCTGGATTTCGACAGGCAGGTCATGCAGCGCGATCTCCGCGCCGCCATTGCAGCGGACATAGTCGCCCTGGATATATCAGTTCAACGGGTTATTTATTCCTGTGTAGAAGAAGAAGAGCTTACATCAACCTCCATCCAGGGTAGAGGCTGCCCACCCAGCGTATCCAAAAGGCTCTGCCCCTTGTCTAATGCAAAGGCAGCCATATAGACAATACGTATAACGCCGCCCTGTTTCCCAGCTGCTTTCCGAGCGTCCTTGGCCAGCCCTTCAACAGCGCATGAAGCAACAACACCACCGTATGAATGCCCGACAACCACGACGTCTTTCCCCTGCTCTTCTACCAGCTGTGTCAGGACGGCCTTGAACGAAGCGACGTCATCGTAGAGGGTCTTATTCGGGGGCTCTGCGCCGATGGACGGGTGCGCGGGGGCTTCAGATGGGATCCCTCGTTCGGCGAGTTTGTCCTGGATGGTGCTGAATGCAGGCGGCAAGAGCCATGCTCCGATTGAGAAGACGATAGTGGGTTTGGCAGCCATTGTATCCGTATATATACGGGATTCGGGGAGCCCGGAGGATCTAGAGTAGCAGGGGTCTTTGCAACAGCGAACTCAACTCAGCCAAAACAAAGCAACAGGAAAGGAGAACATATCCCGCGAACCTCGCCTACTTAACAGACAGGCCCACACTCTGGCCCCAGCTCTCTGTGTTGCCGAAATGACAGCCGGGGCGAAACGTTCTCCACTTAGGCAGTTTAGTCCCTTTAGATCGGGGTTTGGAACGCTCGGTTGGGTGGCGGAACGCCGGAAGGGCACTATATCAGACTGGCGCGTGCGCGGTGTGGATTCGAAGGAGCGATGGAAGGATTCAAGACCAATGCGCGGGAACTGCTGGAGATGATGGCTTACGGGTTCTGCTGGCTTACGGTTTCTGCTCGCTTGGGCCCGCCGTGGGTCGGCATTTCATGCGGCATGAGACTGCAGAAGCCCTCCAGGCCCAGGTTCCGGACTTTAAACTGGTTGTAGGAGATGGACAGGGGATTTGATACCGGGATTCGAGGCCTGATGCGAGTCAGAGGGTGTGACTCCGGGTGATGGCGGCGGCATTACATGGTCTGATATCGGCCTCGTGCCATTAGAGTGGTCCCATCGATAATTTCTTCATGATGGATGCTTCAGCGAGCTGGCCTCCACATCCACAAGTGACCAGTCAGTGTCATTCGCCGCCTGGCCCGTGTAGGATGCATTGAGTTTGATTGTGGACTGCGTTTATCGACTAAACAGAGCCCTGAGCGAGGTCCGGGGCGGCGGATTTCAACCATGGGAATTCCCCAGCGACTTTAATCTTATCTTCGACGTGTCTGCCAATTCCTCGAGGGCTCGACGTTTTCTTGTCATTCAGTGGCGCAATGTCACCTGGCTATCTCGAGGAAAGCACTGTTAGCAAGCAGCGCGTTCCGACGCTTGTCCTTCCAGCGCTGGCAATATGTTTTCTCGTCTGCAGACTCGTATCTAGGAGATTGAAGCGTCTGTCCTTCGGGGTAGACGACTACACTTTGATTCTTGGCCAGGTAGGTGGCCCAATTGATGTACCAAGCATACCACTGACCGTTGTTTAGATCCTCGTTATATCCATTGCGGGAATCAACTATGCTGGTCTGTATCCTTTTACTTACCTCGCTGTATCCACGTTACTGACTGCTCCAGCAACATATTATGGAATGGGCCGGCATATGGCAGCCGTCATGCAAGAGGGATTCGACACGGTCATCTACATGAAGGTATCTCCCCCAAACCCCAGTCCCGAGTTCGCACCACATCAGGTACCAACATCAGATATACAGCTCCTCTACGCCTTCGAACCCTTATACATCACGGCCGTCGCCGTCATCAAATTCTCCGTCCTCCTCATGTACAACCGCATCTTCCCGGTCCGCAGCATCCGCATCGGCAGCTACATCTTAGGCGGCATCACCCTCGCCTGGTTAATCTCCGTCGACCTCGTCGCTATATTCCAATGTACACCGGTGAAGAAGGCATGGTTACAACAACTAGTCCCCGGGACTTGCATTGATCTGAAGGTGGCGTTGATCGCGAACGGGGTGCCGAATTTCGTTACAGATATCCTGATCCTTACACTTCCAGGACGGTCTATCTGGAAACTACAGGCGAGTCTGTGGCAGCGGGTTTCCATAATAGCCGTGTTCCTGAGTGGGAGTTTGTATGAACCCACACCTATGCTGGGATCTATTTCACAGTCAGGGCTAACGGCAGCAGTGTTGTTTTCGCAAGTATCTACCGCTTCAGTCTGATCTTCCAGGTTGACATGAACGACATCCCCTGTGCGTCTCCCTTACACTCGCACCCACCATATATCCTCTCCTAACACGGATATGTAAACAGGGACAATCGCTGACGCACAAACCTGGTGCGTCGTCGAAACATCCGCCGGGATAATCTCCGCCTGTCTCCCAACCATCGTGCCGCTGATAAAGCTCCTCGCGAAGGGCGTAGTCACGACAGCGACAAGCGGGCTTTCAAATACGAACTCTCGCTCTCGGACCACGAGGTCGAAATCAAACACCCATCCTAAGCTGGCCCGAGAGGGGAATGGCGAGTCCGATTCCGGGAATGGGCACCAACTTGCCCGGTTGGAGTCGAGGGGTGGGCTTGTTCGCGGTGGTGTGGTTGGGGATACCTACAATGCGCAGGTGGAGAGTGGCAGTGAGAACAGAAGCCGGGGGAGTTTGCACCTGAATGGACACGGGATTAAGAAGACGCATGGGTGGACTGTTATTGAAGCCAGTGGGGATAGTGATTAACTTATGGCGCTGGTGGCGCTTTGGGCGGACATTTGGCCAGATATTAGTATGTAATATATAATACACAAGCAATGGATAACGGAACGATGGGCAAAATATTAGGTGCTTCTACTTATTACCCTAGGTTATTATCTCTGTATATCCACCAAATAACACCTCCCAAGTCCCAACTAAGCCATCAACTCATTCCACCTCTCCGCAGCCTCAGCGCCAGAAAGCCCATCGACCTCACTCAACACCTGCCAACACCTCGCCACAACCTCGGACGGCGCATTACACGGCGACTGCAATCTATTGCAGATCAAGGCCCCCGGACTCTGGATAGTAGGAGACTCGCCGAATGGGAAATCGCCCTGGTTAGATGTGGTATACACGTATTCATATCCGTTGTCGAAATAGGTGATCCAGGGGTCTGAGCAGGTGCCGAAGTCGGTTTCGGAGCCTGGGTCTGGGCCGGGGTCGGGTTCGTCTGTGGGTGTGCAGATTTCTGTTGTTGATGTTTCTGTTACTGTTGTTGTGACGTCCTGGGTTTCGGTTGCGGTTGTAGTTGTAGTGGTTGTTTGGATATGGATCTCGGTGTCTGTTTCTGTCTCTGTCTCTGTCTCCGTCTCCGTGATGATCTGGTGGTCAGTTTCTGTTGTGGTGTCGGTGACTGTTGAGTAGGATGTTATGCTGATGGTTTCTGTTGTCGTCACGCCTGGGTCTGTCACTGTTGTGTCGGCTGTCGTGACAGTAGTGGTCGAAGTGACGGTTGGGCCTGCGGTTGTGATTGTGCTGGTCACAGTGGGACCATCAGTGGTTAGGGTTGTGTAGTCTGTAGTTGTAGCGGTGCAGTCGGTGCTGGTCTGGATTGAAACCACGGTGTCTGTGACTGTGACTGTTGCGGTGCCGGTGCCGCCGTCGGTGGCTGTCGTGATGGTTATAGTTTCTGTTGGGATATCGGGGCTAAGTTCGTCAGTATTATCCGTTTAGATCTGTGGGTTACATACCAGTCGGTGACTGTCACAGTAGTTATATCATCACCATCTCCATCTCCATGGTCATGGTCGTGGTCCCCGTCGTGGTCCCCATCTTCACCGTCATGATCCCCATCATGATCCTTATCATGGTCGCCCTTGTCACAGTCCTTAGATCCACAGGGGAGGTATTTCGCTGCTTGTTCCGGTACATGCTGTGACAGGCCTACATCGGTGCCACCCGGCGTAGGGACAGCTCCAGCAAGAAAAGCCTGCGGTAGTAGGGCGAGAAGCACACACGCGCCTCGGAAAGACATCATCTTGCACAGGGAAGAGTGACACCTTCAATGTGTTCAGCGAGTTATAGGCAGTCGCGAAGAAGATTCGGCACAGTGAAATGAAAGAAAAGCAGGAGACTCCACAGCGGTCTTCCAGACCCTGTTTATCTATTTATGCGCCCAGTCCCTGGATCTAAATTCCGAGTGAGCTTCTTCCAGTATACCCAGTATCCAATAAACCTTACCCATAAACAAGGGGCAAGCGGGCGTTGCTGAGGTGTCAGCTAGTACAAGCGAAAGAATGCGCCCTGCCGTCCAGGGCGCTCGCGAGTCATTCATCGGAATGTTGATGGCGATCTAATACGATATTTTAACATTGCGGTGTCAACAAGTGACAGTTCGAGCGAGCTGAATGTTCTCCTCGCAGCCGGATCAATAGTGCGCATTCTTGACGGTTGCTTGGAAAGTGTAGGGTTGTTTCCCTTCCTTTATATACGCGCGACCATGTAAAGGGTCCTTTTTATGAAAAGTTGGACCTTCATACAGGGGCCGTGTTCATGGATCTCGGACTCTAAGTTAATTAATTCAATGTTGTTAACCTGCTATTGTGGGATAAGCTGCGCAGGTACTTTAATAGTAAACTCTGATCAAGCAGTACAGCGCTCAGACAGGGCGAAATATAATATAATCCGAATTAACTTCCAATCTCGTATGCTTCAAAGTCAAATACGAGCAAGACGGAGTAACCCCGACTTGATGGAGAAACTACCCCTGCAACCGGAATAGTATATGGCAGCAATGACGGCGCCAAGGTCAAAACGCACATTAGCTAGGCAGCTTCTCCAGTGTAGGCAATCTTCAAGAGGAGAACCAGACGATCAGCACCCCGTCAGGCAGTCGGTGTGGGGGATTCGGGGGAAGTGTGGAGAGAGACGAGCAGAGACCAAGAGGGGAGCCTCCGATATTTCTCCGGATGCAATCAGGCCATTGGGGGATAAATAGTTAACACTACCCCGCCTACGTTCTTTATATTAAGATTGCAATCTGGACTGAAGACAGCCAGCCGTATTTCAACCATGGTTGCGTTTTCTGCCGTGGCCCTGGGCCTTTTGGCGCTTGCCGGTCACTCCACGATGGCTTCTGCGCAGTCGAATTCAGCTGGTTCGTATTCAACCCTATACATAGAGTATGTATACTGATTCTGCAGTCGTCGCCGACGGTACTAGCTTCGCCCTGAACGGGGACAACGTGTCCTACCGATTCCACGTCAACGAGACCACCGGCGATCTTGTATCCGACCACTTTGGCGGCAGCGTCGGCGGCGCAATCCCCTCGCCCAAGGAACCAGCTGTCAACGGCTGGGTCGGTGAGACGGGTCGAAGCCGGCGCGAGTTCCCAGACCAGGGCCGTGGTGATTTCCGCATTCCTGCTGTTCGCATTCGGCAGACGGCTGGGTATGCTGTGAGCGATCTCCAGTATAAGTCGCATGAGGTGGTAGAGGGGAAGAGTGGCCTGCCTGGTCTGCCGGCGACGTTTGGGGATGCAGGGGATGTGACGACGTTGATTGTGCATCTGTATGACAATTATAGCTCTGTTGCGGCGGATTTGTCGTACTCGATCTTTCCCAAGTATGATGCTGTGGTCAGGAGTGTCAATGTTACCAATAAGGGCGAGGGCAATATCACCATCGAGTCGCTGGCCAGTCTGAGCGTCGACTTTAACTATGAAGATCTGGAGATGATCAGTCTACGAGGTGACTGGGCTAGGGAAGCGAATGTCCAGAGGAGCAAGATCGACTATGGCGTGCAGGGGTATATCACTCTTTCTGTCTTTACTTTATATGAATGCTGACAGCACAGATTCGGGAGCAACACTGGATACTCCTCTCACCTGCACAATCCCTTCCTTGCAATAGTAGAGCCCTCAACTACCGAATCCCAAGGCGAAGCATGGGGCTTCAACCTCATCTACACCGGTTCCTTCTCCGCCGAAGTCGAAAAAGGATCCCAAGGTCTGACTCGAGCCCTACTCGGCTTCAACCCTGACCGTCTGTCATGGACCCTTGGCCCTGACGAAACATTAACTACCCCCGAATGCGTCGCGGTCTACTCAAAGAACGGCATAGGGGGCATGTCTCGCAAATTCCACCGTCTCTACCGCAACCACTTGATCAAGAGCAAGTTCGCAACCTCAGACCGCCCCGTCCTGCTCAACAGCTGGGAAGGTGTCTACTTCGACTACAACCAGAGCACGATCGAGACTCTCGCCGAGCAATCCGCTGCTCTAGGAATTCACCTGTTCGTCATGGACGACGGCTGGTTCGGCGACAAGTACCCGCGGACCGCAGACAATGCCGGCCTGGGCGACTGGACACCAAACCCAGAGCGCTTCCCAGACGGTCTCTCCCCAGTCGTAGAAGACATCACAAACATCTCCGTCAATGGGACAAAAGATACAAAACTCCGCTTCGGTATCTGGGTCGAGCCCGAGATGGTCAATCCCAACTCCAGCCTCTACCGCGAACACCCGGACTGGGTCCTCCATGCAGGGCCCTACCCTCGCACTGAACGACGCAACCAACTCGTCTTAAACGTCGCTTTACCGGAAGTCCAAGACTTCATCATCGACTTCATGACGGACCTGCTCAACAGCTCCGACATCTCATACATAAAATGGGACAATAACCGCGGAATGCACGAGACACCATCCCCAAGTAACGACCATAAGTACATGCTCGGCCTCTACCGCGTCTTCGACACCCTGACCACCCGCTTCCCCGATGTGCTGTGGGAAGGGTGCGCCTCAGGCGGCGGGCGCTTCGATCCCGGCGTCCTGCAGTACTTCCCCCAGATCTGGACATCCGATAACACAGACGGGGTCGACCGAGTCACCATCCAATTCGGGACATCACTTGCGTATCCTCCCTCGGCAATGGGCGCGCATCTCTCCGCCGTACCAAACCACCAGACAAGCCGGACCGTTCCTATGGAATTCCGCGCGCACGTTGCAATGATGGGCGGGTCGTTCGGGCTGGAACTCGACCCGGGGACACTCCAGAATAACACCGCCGTTCCTGAGTTGCTGGCCCTGGCGGAGAAGATTAACCCGATTATCCTAACGGGGGATCTGTATAGGTTGAGATCTCCTGAGGAGTCGCAGTGGCCTGCTGCGTTGTTTGTCGCGGAGGATGGGTCGCAGGCTGTTTTGTTTTATTTCCAGCTTCGGCCGAATGTTAACCATGCGGCGCCGTGGGTGAGGCTTCAGGGGTTGGATGAGGGGGCGCAGTATAAGGTTGATGGGGAGGGGACGTTCTCTGGAGCGACGCTGGTAAATATGGGGCTGCAGTATACGTTTGATACGGAGTATGGCAGTAAGGTGGTGTTTATCGAGAGGCAGTAATCACCGAGATGGGTTAATGAATGATAGGCAGTCTAATCATAATTCATTGTAACGACACTTCTATCTCTATAGTTCACCAGCCAGTAAATCCCACACAGTCAGTGCATGTACCTTGGTAACATGGATAAACTCATCCACAGAAGCCGACTCGTTCACAGACGCCACTGTACTCGTCAGTTCAGTCCTAAATAAACAAGATGATGACTTACTACTCAACGGACTACATCCATAAACATACGCCGGCACTCCAGCATACCGATAATGTTTACAATCCGTAGCCCCCATAGACGGAATCATGGCCGGCCTCAATCCACCAACGTCTTCCGCATTATTCTTAATCAGATCGATAACAGGATGGTCAATAGTCGAGAAACTGGCCGGGTTACTCGCCGTGTCCTGTTTCGTTAATTCAATGCTTGCGTCTGCGTATTTCTGGTCTGCGATTATGCCGTCAAGCACGTCCACGACCTCCTCAGCGAGTAATCCAACAGGCAATCGGATATCGAGCTCGAACTCGCAGTGGTCTGGGATCATGTTCACCTTGACCCCGCCCTTGATAGTCCCAATATTGACGGTTGGCTTGCCGATGATAGACGATGTGCCAGGACCCATGGCCTCATCTACCGCAGATAAAGCATCAGGGTCCGTCATGCACTTTGCGATATCGGGTGGTGGACTCGGCTGTATAGACTCAACCGCCTGAACCACATCATTCAGAAAAGCAGTCGCTATGCGTATAGCTCCTTTGCTGCACAATCCACATTAACAACAGGTTACCACCCATAAACCGAGAGTGAATGCCCACCTCAAATTCAAATACGCCCCATGCGCCCCCCTACAAGCAACAACACCACCCATCCTCAACGTCCCCTTCTCCGAAAACCTTACACTCATCCCCGACGGTTCCGCAGAGAGCATCACATCCCCTCCCCACCTCTCCCTATCCGTTTGGAGTAAATACTTGGTGCCATACTTCCCTCCCGTCTCTTCATCCGAGACAACACACAGCGCCACACTCCCAGATAGAAACTGGCGGTGCGCATAAAGCGTCGCGTACGCAAGCACAAGCGACGCAGTGCCGGATTTCATATCGACGACGCCGCGGCCGTGGATGCGGCCGTTTTCATAACCGCCGGAATATGGGTCTCGGGTCCAGCCTGGGGTGTTTGGGTCGACGGGGAATGTGTCGATGTGGCCGTTGAGCACGATTCGGGGGGCGGGACTGGGACTGGAACCGGGTTTGGGGTTGGCGGTGCCGGTGAATTCTGAGACGAGGTTTGGTTTGGATGGATCTGGGGAGATGAGGTCGTAGGGGATGTTTTGGGAATGAAGGTAGTCTGTTATGATTCTTGTTGCGGCCGTGGTGTTGCCTGGGGGGTTTGGGGAGGGGGTTCGGACGAGGGATTGTAGGAAGTGTATTTGGGAGGTGGTGTTGTTGAGAGTTGAGAGGAGGTCTGACTTTGGTGACATTTTGGGATTCTTTACTGATAGAACCTCTTTGTTGGATTTGTTGAATTGTTGGAAGGGTAGTGTGGTATATATATTGATGCTTATTGCGTAATTGGACTCCGACGAGCTCCGACTCCACTCCGACGCAGCAGCCTACTCCGATATCTACTCGGATGAGTCAACAGCCAGATATTTATCATAGGATGTAAAGTAGATCATTACGGAATGCAAGTACAAAAGTTAAATAAAATATCATGTATGGTGGTGTACTATATCAATGCATCTCCCAAGACTGCGCACCGCCCGCAACAAGGCGATTAAACAACTGATTCCTGCCTCGCATGTCCGTAAGATGGAAGGTCTTCTCCGGATCCTGTCCTTTAATAACAAGTCCCTCATTTGCAGCCTCCTCCGTCCCCGCCGCAAACTGCACAACCAGCTTGCCCTTCCACCCCAGTCCTTCCGTCTTCCTCAGCTCCGTGATCTCACTAATCGGGACCTGGAACCCTATATTGTCGGCCTTTTGGCTGTCGATGCGCAGATCTTCCATGTTGAGTTTTGCGGATGCGCGGGAGGTGAAGTATAATATCGGCCCTGTATCTGTGTCTCCCTCCCCTTCCGCTTCCCCTGCTTCCGCTTCACCATCGGGAGTTGGAACAGACCGTGGCGCAGAATCAATAACAGCAGTCCCGCGCTTCCTCTCAAACTTGGCATCAAACACAAACGGCCCGTTACTTAACGTCGGCGGGGCAATAAGGGCAATGTTCCTCTCTAGTACCGCCGAAATGAGTCCCTTGGCATAGTGTTTCGTCCCGGCCCCGGATAGTGCCAGCGCCCGGTTATACGCGATCTGCCCCTTGATGGCTGTTGTGATAGCCCGGCGGGCGAATTTCAGTATGCGCAGCCATTTCTTCGGTTTGGCTTTTATTTTTGTCTTGAGGCCGTCGGGGGAGGATGGGTCGGTGGTGGTACTTTCGCTATCTTTGGTGCTTTCCCTGGTGAGGGTTGAGGCGTCGTCGTCGCCGTCCTCTTCCTTCTTTGCGGCGTCGATGGCCTTTGTTCGTCGTCGCCAGAGCTGCCATTGCGATGGGTACTGGTCTTTGTAGGCGCCTGGTGGCGGAGGTGCTGGAATGGGACTTGCTGCCATTTCGCCGATGCGGAGGAGGACGAGGGTTAGCTGGGCGTTTGTGGGGACGTCTTTGAGGAGGGTTCTATTCGTGTTAGTGATGATCTGATATTTGATGATGGGCGACATACTTGTCAATATCCATATACTCTTTCCAGTTTGGAATGTTCTTGTCTAGGAAACCGACGGCGCGACTGAGGACGGGGTCGCCGAAGAATACGAGACCGATTGTGAGTGCCAGCGACTTGACAATCATATGGCCGGACAAGAATAGAGACACCACACATACAGAGCCTAGAATCATAGCTAGACGCAGACGAGGCACAATCAGAGTAAAAGGCGGTGCTGGCGAGAAGAGACTAGATCGGTCAGTTCAGATCAGTGAAACAGGGGTGATGCAGCGACGTACTTGGAAAGCCGCTCACAGAGATCCGTGATATCACTTAAAATACGCAGTGTAACACTAATAGCTGGAGAAGTCTTGGGTTTTCCATCCTCGCCGTCGGCTGTGATGGCGAGAGTTCCCGAGTCGGTCGTCTCGACTTGGACTGGCTCCTCGGAGGGCTCTGCGATTGAGGTGGTGAGGTTATTGACCAGGGCTGCGGCTTCAGCTTCAGCTGCTTCGCCTTCACGCGCTTCATTTGATTGAGTGGGTTGCGTAGGCTTTTCATCCTTTTTATGGGGAATTGCCTGCGCCTCTGAAATAGGCGGGAAAATGCGCGATCGGGTGGAGGGGGAGAAGATCATGAGCAGCAGAACGCCAGTGAGCATCGGAACGAGACGATCGCATAGCCATGCGACAAGATATACCTGTACAATATTAGTATATATTATAAAATTGGTTCGAGAGACGTACAGCAAAGAATGTCCCCGTCCGGCGGGGATCCTCCCATGAGCGCAGCTGGTTAATATGGTTGAAAAAGAGACCGCATTTGACGATTACAGAGATATAGAACCTCTCAATTGTCTTCTGCAGCTTCGCAGGTGGAAACTGCTCCTCGGCTGAGCGATTCAGGTCGAGCTGCTGCGAAGTCCGGGGAACAGACTGGACATGGCCGACTTGCTGCGCTTGTTAGTCTGGATCACCGTTCTTAGTGAGTAGGCATACCTTGTCGAAACGACGGATGAGACGCCAAAGGTCCTCGTCGCGGATACCCTGGGCGATATTATTGTCGGCCATCCTGCCAACAATCCTTCAACAATGCTGTCAACAAGAAGTTGGAATGAGGGGAGAGTTGGACCCTGACGTTGTGCCAAGGGACGCTGTGGCGACGTGGGGCGCTTAATAAGAGGTACCTGTACCCCACAGTTCACTATATGGCCAGTGCTGAATCTGTTTATCTTGCTGCCTTTGGAGTTCAGGTAGAAGTATTAATGCCTTGTTAGTTTGCTAGGTGGTTTATCTCCTTGCATTACACGGTTGGTGACATCAAACTGCGTTCACCTCCAGTATGCGACCGTTAATCTGGGACACCTAAACAGGACATTTAACCGGCGTGTCAAAGTTCTGATAAAACCGATAATTTGGATTCGACAATGGCATTCGCAAGAAGAAGTGTTGTGTATGTGTGCTGTCTTGTCTTGAGTGTACATCGCAACAACCCTCTTCAATATACATATATCCCAGAGTCAATATTCAGCGACCGGAGTGTTGTTTGCAGCATTACAATTTATAGTTTGTGCTGTAGAATAATTTCACGACGGAGAATATCCTGGAATTTTCTTTGGAAGGAAGTCTTGGATAGATAGTTGCCCGTCATATTTGAGAGACGGTGTACCAATCTCTGTGCATGGGTCCAGACCTCGATGTGAAGATAGGGTTAAAACAATCTGAGTAAAGGGTTCCCCTTGATACAGAATTCATAGCTTGGCAATACTTTTTGTCATCCAATCCTGTTAATATTATCTATTACCGGCTTCGAGCCAATTTCCACCGTCCAGGCGGGAGACGTGCCAAGAAGCAAACAAGCAGACGTTAGCCAGTCTCAGGCACCAGATCGCGATACCTCCTAGCATGATGGAACAGACCTGTCAGAGGTCGGTGCCGGCATAGTGATTCCGGTGTTTGTATGGAGGGTCAGATCGATCAGATGGTGGGGAAATCATGGAGCGCCTCTTGATACGACAATGCAATATACCGTTTCATCTGGCGCCCACATTCCTCCTGTCAAGAAAAGTACTTGGCAAGATGGTACTCACCTATTGGACTCGTCCTGTCCAATAACAGTCGATATAACTACACGATCCAATCCCCTCCATGTGGCACAGGCACACATATCGCCCGAAACAAGCCACATGCACTGCATCATTTACCAAGTTTGATACTCTTTGTCTTCAAGACAGGTTAATTTCCACTGCTTGACGATTCTGCGGCACAGGCTGTCTGGAACAGCGGAAGTTGGCTTCTGGCCCCAAGGATCAGGAAGGCGTCGTCCGTGCTAATTTATACCCGAGATGGCTATTGGCTCTCCGCCTGGCAATGGACTGTAGTTTATAAGTCTTTAAAGGCGATGAGTTCCTGCTCTGTAAAGGAAGCAGTCATTCCTTTAGGTTCAGATCTCAACAGCAAAGCCGGACTTTGGTGTTTACACTCCTTGCCACTAACATTCATTCCTTCTGGCTCAGCTTGCCCACCTCATTCACTGTCTACTGCTGCAGTGCGGCCTTCACACTCTCTATCATAGTTGCATTTAACAATATCTTCACCACAGACCACTCTGTCCTGTTAAATACGCAGCTCAGCACAGGACTCTTCCTTCGGCACCATTCTCACATCATCCCAACACATCCCTACCACTCTCAGCAGTTCTAGACCATACAGCGTACAACAGCACCATGAAGTTCTTAGCCCTATTCACAGCCCTCACAGGCCTAGCCCTGACCACTGCTCTCCCCGCCATCCCCGTCACACGCACCACCAAGGAAATCTGGCAACCCCCGGTAGGAGCCAGCTGGCAAATCGTCCTCTCCGGCGCGTTGACCGACAAATCCACCGACGCCTCCATCTACGACATCGACCTCTTCGAGAACCCCGTCTCCACAATCTCCTCCCTCCACGCCCAGAACCGCAAAGTGATCTGCTACTTCTCCGCAGGGACCTACGAGGACTGGCGCCCCGATGCCAAATCCTTCTCGAAATCAGACATCGGATCCCCGCTAGACGACTGGGAGGGCGAGAGGTGGGTGGACCTGCGCTCGAAGAACGTTCGTTCAATCATGGCGAAGCGTCTCGACCTAGCCGTGGAAAAGGGCTGCGATGGCGTCGACCCCGACAATGTGGACGCATACGGGAATGGACATGGCGGGTTTAATCTGCAGCAGTCCGACTCGGTGGATTTCATGAATTGGCTTTCTGGGGAAGCTCATAGCCGTGGACTGGCGATTGGGTTGAAGAATGCGGGGAGCATTATTGATCGAGTTCTTCCCAATATGCAGTGGGCTGTTAATGAGCAGTGTGCGGAGTGGGATGAGTGTGGGGATTTCATGCCCTTCGTTGATGCGGGCAAGCCGGTTTTTCATATTGAGTATCCCAAGGGGGAGGAGACGGATGATGAGGTTATGGTTCGGGGGAAGAAGAAGGAGGAGGCGTGTGGTTTTGATGGGGCGAGGAGGTTCTCGACGCTGATTAAGAATATGAAGCTGGATCATTGGGTGCAGGAGTGTTGATTACTTTGGTTGTGGTGGTTTACTGCCTGTCGACTAGGGTACGAGGCTGGTACTAGAGAGCTCATAGTTTCACTTCTCGGATGTTTAAAACGCTTTACCAGCAAACATGATATGATTGTCTTGTCTATCACGGTGTATACAATTCCTTTCCTCCTCGACGTCTTTGGCGAGAATTCAACACAAGATAAATCAACTCCTGAGATATGGCCAATACCAGCCCGCCAGAGACCAACCCAATCATGATAATCAGACCTCTGAGGTATCTTTGTATAAAGTAAATAAGTTAGCATTGATCCCATGTAATCACCAAGTTTATTACTTACGTCGGCGAATCATCCGCCCTGAATATCTGAGTTCCAGCCAGAAGACCACATATCGCACTCATCACCCCTGCATATCATTAGCACATACGACCATAATTACTCGCTTAACTTACACATCCTGTACAACAATTACAGCATTAGCAACAAATTCACCAAAAGAAAAACATGAAGGATACATACGAGATACCAATACTCCTCTCCGCCGTATCCGTACAATTCAACTGCACCCAAACATTATGCACAGGATGATAACACACCGCAAAGGCATTTACAACCGTCCACATCCCAAACCGACTCCATTTCGGCGCAGCAGGAAGAACGCATCTCGCTACGATCAGGACAGCCAGGTAGCAGCAGATTGCCGTTATAACGGTAAGACCGCGCTTCTTGGTCCGATCGCTCACCCACGCGAAGAAGAATACGATGGGGAGGGTCAGGAATGCACCGATTGCGCTTAGGGCGTTGGCTTGCACGCGCGTGAAGCCGAGGGACCTGGGATGGTCATGATTAGTTTTGAAGATTGATATGCTGGGTTGGGTATGGGTTGGATGGGGGGGCGTACATGATTATGCTTGGGGTGTAGGTTGTCAGAGGGCTCCATGTTGAGAAGACGCAAGCTGTTGAGACGAAGTGTGGCCAGCGCCGGTAGTTGAGGAGTGCTTTTCGCACGGTTGAGAATGGGATTCCATTGCGGGCATTGTGGTTTGCGGATGGTGTTTTGTCAATTCCCAATCTGGCTGTGAGGATGTGCTGCTCTCTGTCCGAGAAGCGGATGAGTCCGTTGAAGAAGAGAGGCCTAGGGCTTTGGGGACTCGTTGGAAGGACGATTAGCAGAAGTACAGCGACTATCATTGTCGCGATTCCCTCAACTATACCGGTCAGCACTGATATCAAATGTCCAGAACAAGCCCATACTCAGGAAGATATACTGCCAACCCGACAGGCTCCCCCGTCCATGCAGCTTCAGAATCCCAGCCCCAATGAGCGGAGAAATCGCGTTTCCCCCGAACATTCCGAAGAACAGAATTGCCACTCGGCGTCCCAGTTCTTGAGGCGTATACCAGGTGGACAGTGTATAAATTGAACCTGGGATGTACCCTGCTTCAGCCAGACCCAGCAACATACGCGTAGCCAGGAAGCCTCCTCTATTCCGCAGCAAAACTTGTAGGGTTGCAATGAGGCCGAAGACAAATACTTGTGCTGGGATCCATTTGCTAGGGCCGATCTGTACGCGTTAGGCCGAACCAAAAACCTGGAACTATACTAGGCATACCTTCTGAAGAAGCATATTTGACGGGATCTCCAAAACGATAATACCCAGAAACATTAACTGATTCCCCAAATTGATGGTATTCTGGTTAACGCCAATATCGTCGGCGAAACCTCCAGTCAAGGCGCTGGCCACGTTCATGCGATCGAGCTGGAACATGATCATGCCGAATGTCAACAGGGGGAGAACCGAGAAATCAACCCTGCATATTTAGTCAACACTGCAGTTTATCATTCTATTTCCTGCCTTACTTGGTGCGTGCGCGGCGTTCTTCCCCCGGAGTCCAATCCCGGCCAACGGCCACATCGGATTCATACTGGCTGGACTCAATCTTTGGTGACTCAATCCACATTCTCTGGGTAGTTTGATATTGTGAATATCCGGGAACTGTTCTGGGGTATGTAATATTTCTATGCCCGCACATCGGGATTTGGAGGTGGAGCATAGGGATGCAGAATATCTCACCAAACGCTCGTCAAATGGCGTGATGGGATGAAATTGGCCAACCAGGAGTGTAGAATGAGGATCTGGGATGATAACAGACCCCTCGGCCAAGGCAGGAAGTATTGGCGCCGTTCGAGTTGCTCATGGCATATCCACTTCCACGTGGGAATATTTGTCCTACGCTTTGTAAATACTATACTGGATTGCCAGTGTATTTGCTTAGCAAAGATTCATTGGTATCTACAGCTTTGAGACTTTGCCAGTCTGACCTGCTCCGTCATTCGCTCGCTTCCACATGCTTATACGTCTCTGATGGCTTGCAGCAAACTGCTGAACCCAGGCTGGATCGAACTTTGGCAGTCGTCGACCTGGTTCTCCATCTTTCGGCTCTGTAGCCAACGTCCTGAGCAGCTCAAAGTAGTTCTCAAAGTCCGGACTGATCAGGGTGAACTTGACACCATCGCCTCTCTCTTCGATCCTCTTGGCCTCCCAGTATCGTTGCTCCTGGAGAGATGGCAGTGTTGCTTTACCGGAAAACACACGGGCAGCAAGAGTTGATTGCCATTCGAAAACCTTGAATGTGAATCCAGCAGCAACCGCCCCAATGAATGCAATTGTTGGATCCTGCTGGTGAAAGATATGCAAATACAACTCCGGGACTCGATTATTACGAACTGCAACTCTCGGTAAGAATGGCAATGTCCAGGTGTAACCAGTTCCAAGGATGATATGATCAACGTCCGCAACAGACGTGCCGTCCTCGAAGTGAACAGTGCGCGTGCTGCCTTCTCCGTCAATGTGCGAGATTGGGGGCTTTCGTTGAATCTGGGGATGCTTGAATGCTTCATCTCCGAAGTATCCATTGTATTTGCCCCGGACCACCGCGTAGATGGGATCTTGAGCGATGCCAGTCAGACTAACTGCGGTATCAGCACCGGAGACTGAGGCGCCAACTGTAACCACTCGCTACGAAATTAGCATCGTCTGCACTGTAGGCGATGATTTGGCTGTACTCACCTTCCCACGGTATGTTTCAGGCTCTCTGAATCCCTTCGTATGCAGCACACTCCCCGGGACCTCCGCCGCAAACTCCTTCAGTCCTTTGATAACAGGAACATAAGGCACGCTATAATGCCCCGTCGCAACAACCAATGAATCAAACTCCTCCTGCCACCAGTAATCCTTCTCCAGCCCTGGAGCCTGCTTCCGGAGGGTCAAGACCCATTTCCCATCACTAGCTCTCTTCTCCGCATTCTCCACAGTGGTGCTATACTCGACAAGTCGGTTATACCCTTTGCGATTAAGCAGCGACTCAATATACTGCTGGATAACAGTATGGTGTCGAAACGGGGTATCTTTTCCATGGAGCGCGACCGAGGCCTTGCTGCGAACTTCCGGAATGGGTTCCTGGGAGTATTGCATAATCCCAGAATCGATATTCGCTTCGAGTGCGGGATAAACCGGCGTATCGTCGAAACGGTGCTGACTCGACCGAGGGAAATACCCCGGGAGGGAACCGGGCGCATTTACAGGTGTATCAGCTGTTCGAGACGAAAGGGCATCAAAATCTGTTAGTGGTGGTGGTTCGTCGTTGTCGTAGATCCTACTACTGTTAGTCTGTGTATTCCTAAGAGAACTGGGGTAGCGCACCAACAACCACCAGCCTTCTCCCTCCGTTCAAACACCCTAATACGGTCGAAAGCCTGTTCCTGGGCGAATGCATCCACGGCAATCGCACCGGCCGGACCAGCGCCAATTATGGCGACCCTTTTGATACGAGGAGCCATGCTGGTCGCGCTACTGTTAACTTGTCCCCAAAAACCGCAGAGCAGCCAAATCTGGTCTTATAGCCAGCATTTTCATATGCGTCGAGCCGAGGACCCTGGCGCGGGCTCTGGGCTTTGCCATTGTCGGTCGCTGTGTGGATGTTCGGGATTTGGTCGATTATCGGCGTGATGGCGCAATCTTTAGCTCTCATCGCGCCAATCTCCACCTGCACGGCATCACTCTCAGGCATGAAGTTCAGTACGTAGTCCCTGGAATCCCCACTGGCAGGTACCACCTGGAATTACACCACCCCTTTATTATATTCTTACACTAGCCGGGCTGACAGTCCCATGAAAGGCACGTTGATGGTTCAATGGCCCTAGGCAACTGAATGGCAGCATTGGCAGCATCGAATTCAACCACGATACTGTCCACAGCAGGCCCAGCTACCTCCAATGAAACATATCGAGCTTGCTTAATTTAATATTGCTATTGGGTAGGGTACTGATATCAATGATGCTGCAGAGCCAGATGGTGTATGCCTGATCTAATATACTCTACGCCCTGCAGTATATCTCCCGCATCAGCCAACTTAGCAGCCTAATAGTGATCAGACAGTATCCAGATATTATCCTTTCAGGAAGCTAGATCCGGATGATATATAGTCGAAGGTTTCAACTTGCTTTACTGTCTAGAGCCTGATGAATAGGCAAATACTGCTTTCTTTTGGCAGATACCAGGAGAGTAGTAGCTCGATTCTTTTTGTGCCTTCAACTGGAAGTACTACTGCATATGTGGGTTCCAGAGTGCTCATTGGCCGGGTATTTCTATGTCCACAGCCTCCGAGACTACGATTCATTCGTAAGCTCAAGGCTGTGGAATTATTGATTCCGGAGCTTATGGTTCGCCCTGCTTGGCTTACACGGTGCATCGTTTGCATTATTACAGAGGGCTACCTAAGCATAAAGCCACTATGAGGGCGGACCTCGCCCAGTAACTCTTTGCCAACTCCGTCAGTATCACTGTCGTCTTTGAGGCCTGGATATTTGCTCGGGTATGGTACCGTTATCCAATAGGGATTCATGCACATCATGTCGATACAGATGAGTTGCCAAGGTTCTAGGCCGAACGTGATGAGGGAACAAACTGGGCTCCCGTATTCCGTGAAGAGAAAGGGTGAGGTACTGTTTTCTTTGAATGAAGTGGATCATGAACCTTACATAGGATTGTTTTTTTAAATAGGTTACGATTAGTCCTGCTCTATCAGAAACATTCGTCCACTTGTATGTATTCACATATTCACCAATGAAATCGAGTTGAATGGACATTGCACCAGCCACAATGTATCAAGCCACGAGGGCGCAGGATCACTGGTAAATTACAATGATCTTACTCCATACCCGCTGGAAATACTCTTAATTTCAAACTTGCAGTGAAATCTCCGCTCTCACGAGCGCTAGAACTGCTTTGGCCAGTCAGCGGCCGCGTTTCAGCTTCTAGCTTCTCAAAGGACTGGAGGGACTGGAGGGACGTCTCAGCCACAATACCTGCAGGGGTTGTGTATCAATATTACGTTGTAAAAGACAGGTTCGCCCTGACACTAACACTACAGTTTGCTGGTACTGTTGCTTGTGTGACCTCATAAAGCTGGCTGGAGAGTATACAAACCCTCGGCCGCATGCCCATCTCCAAGTCATTTATTTTGCACCGAACCCACGGATGTCTTACATTGAAATACTCCATCCCTCTATTTATTTCCAATCTTTTCTTTACCCTATATGGCTGCAATGGCCATTATCGTCGCTGGCCTGTTGCTTCTATTTGCAGTCTTAGTCCTAGACGCCTTGTCTAGACGCCTCAAGGAGTCTCATTTAAACAGCTGGGGCAGTAGTGATCTCCCACACGACAACATCAACGCAGCGGAGCCCGGCAGATATCCTATGAGGCTTGGAGCCACCCTCAGTGGAGGGCGTGCGTTTTGTAGCCTTGTGCCAAGGCCCTTGGCATACAAGGATTATACGGTCGGCTGGATCTGTGCCCTTCCTATTGAGATGGCTGCTGCAAAGGCAATGCTTGATGATATCCACGCCGACCTGCCAGCCAACCCATCCGATGAAAACACTTACATTCTCGGCCGGATATGCTCTCACAATGTCGTCGTTGCTTGCCTTCCTACCGGTATTATCGGGCCCACGCCGGCGGCGACTGTCGCAACCCAAATGCTCTCAACTTTTCGGTCGATCCGCTTTAATCTCATGGTCGGCATCGGCGGCGGCGTACCAAGCCAAGCGGATATCAGACTGGGCGATGTTGTGGTGGCCAAACCAACCAGGGACCATGGCGGTGTTATACAGTACGACTAGACTGCGGCAACATCCTCAATATCCATGGATATCCACATATCCTCTCCGCAAATTGCGGATATGGTATGTCGCCTAATATCCTCAATCCTCAATTTTGCGGATATGGTATGCCACCCATTATCCTCTGGATATTTGAGGATATCCAGTGGATATGAAACAGACCAAACATGCCCAGCCTTGTGACCTTTTTGAGCATGCATTATTTATACGGACTACTTTGTATTTTTCAGGTAATCACAGTGTAATCATCATATCAAGATCTTTTATTCAGTGTATATAATCTATTATTTCCATACCATATAGACTATCTCAGATCAATCTGAAATCCATCAGGTAGCCTTGGCTGCTTCCGAATTCGCCCTGACCGTCCTTGTGTGCCCTCATATATTAGTGTTTCTGGAAGGCCACCATTGTCATCATCAAATGATTGTTTTCTTGATCGTTTACACTGTAGCTGCTTACTTCGATCAGTCTTCCCACTGGCTGAATCATATTCGCAGCTTTCTATCTGTTGTGTCTCCTTAATACCAGGCTCTTGATCATCCTCTTCATTGTCACTGATTGGCTCAAGCGTTTCAAGCTGGGGCATTGGTTTCCAAGCTTCATCCAGCAATGCAGCTTCTCCAACAGAAAGATGCTTCTTAATAACTTCCATCTCCTTCTGCTCAACCTCAAATTTAGTGGAGAACTGATGAAGCATCAGTTCTCGGATTATACTTGGCTTTAATTGGCCACGACGATAGTGGCAGATATCGCGAGCGCTATTGAATAATCGCTCAATACCTGCACCACTAGCTGGGATTGAAAGAATATCCCGTGCCATTCTTGCAAGAACCGGAAACTCATGCTCATGCCCTTTCCAGAATACTCGGGGCTTCTGTCTCTTAATACCCTGGGCAAGATACCTCGCAATCTCATCGCCTTCCGGCTTGGACAGCTTATCCTGCGGCTGGTTGTAAGAAGCACAGGCTGCATCCAGATCACAATTATTATTATCCAGTACTTCTCCTGTGGCATCTTACAAGACCACAGTATCTGGGTCATGGTGAATCATCTCTTTGTATCACTGAAACTCTCGCTTGAGGACTCTATGATAGTATTTGGCATAGTCAATTTCACCTTGCCAGTCTGCTGATACAAAATATCGAAGTTTCTTTAATGGGCAAAGGATTGTCGCAAGTGTGTAAATATTACCATATGATTCATGATCAGTAGCAGTATAATACTTTGAGAGCTTCCTTTTAGCAGTCTGAAGAGCCTCAAGCATATGCTTCTTCCAGATAACTCCTTTATTGTTCAACTTACTCTCAACTTTATCGAGATGGGAGAAAAGCTTATTATAGATACTGTAGATGTTATAAGCAGTAACATCTCTAGTCTTTGATAACATGGTAGTAAAATCAAAGAAAGGCTTTGTTAGAAGAAGAAGATATTCAATCTGTCACTACTCTTCTTGATCCAGTTTGAAGTGGAGATATTAATGATCTGTACAATACTGATCATAGAATGATTATAGCCTTTTGGCACGGTTAAGCATTAAAAAGGTTGAGTTCCACCGGGTTTGGACATCCTGTATAGGGACTAAGCGAGGCTCCTGGGTCTGCAGAGCTATAAACACCTCCCGACGTTATGGACTTGCATTAATAAAGACTGCAAGACCCCGGGTCTTGAAGTTTCTTATTAGAATGAACTTCAAGGACTTGGGTTGATAAGAAACTTACCTTCTTTAGTGTATCCGCGATTTGTCTGGTTGAACTAGATTATTTTGTCTGAAATAAATAGGTTCATTCATCAGACCACTCCATCTCTATCTCTTTATTGGGTGGCGTTGCTTTTAGCTTCCTAAGAAGCTCATTTAAGCTCAATTGGATCACATACACAACACATGGAATTCAGAAGATCAAGGTATCAGCTTGGCTTTGTGACTGGATAGTCTCTTGGACATTCATTATTAAGATATTATTGTTTGTTGTATTATCTGTGGTCACAGATAATACGCGGTCGGTGATTCCATGATCTGTCAGAAGCTGAATTACTGTTTTACTTAGATTCTCACCGGTATATGACCCATAAAGATGCTCAAATCCAAGAAGAACTTCACAGTAATTCCAATCCTGATCGAGGAAGTAACCTGTAATCGCCATGAATGCTTGCTGAAATGGTGATATCCAGTAATTAAGTGCTATTAAAAGGCGACTCCCATCTGGAAGCCTTCCAAGAATCTTCTTCTAGTTACTTTTGACTGTAGATTCAAGATATCGCCGCATACTTCGCACAGATAGGATATTGATCTTGTCTGGGGCCTGCTGAATAACCTCCACTAGGTCCTTGAACTGGGTATGCTCGATGATTCGGAAGGGCAGATGGATGGCAGAGATGAAGTCTAGTATCGCTTTTACCAGGCGCTCCTGGGAGAAGGACGGGCTTTTAAGGGGAGTTGGCTTTCATATAGTATACAAAGATTAGCAGGGGAGATATTAAGGGACCAAATTATAGAAGAGTAACATACCATCTATTTTAGCAGTTGGTCAATCCTCGGGGTTGGTTTGCGAGTACATAAGCCTGCCTTAATATACGTATTCATTAGTGATGACCCAGCGCGTTGATATCTTGGATGAACAAGGGTACAGAGACATGTTGTATACATGACCTTTAGCTTACCGGTCTTCTCATGTGCAACCTGATAGAAGCTATTCCAGATATTAGATGTCTTTTTCCCATCCCAACGGATAGAGTCTTGTATATCAGGCTTTGACCCAAACTCTGTATCTAGCTACTACCTTATAAAGCTCTTCCGGGATTCATCCATATCACTACCATGCTTATTAGAATAAAGAACCCAGTACTGCTGAAGGCAGGGGCCAACACGAAGAAGCGAGAGGGGTGCAGTCAGGGACGAAAATTGTGACACAGAAGTCAAAGGAGTTTGACTGCTAATAAGATCAGAAATAGCGTCTGAATGAAGGAGATCGGAATTCAGACCTAGATCTGAATTAGTGTATAAAGAGTACTGGGACTGAGATGCATGTAGATAAGACATATTATACTTGATCACAGGCTATCCAGAAACAGGGTATGAGGAAAAGAGAAGGAAAAACGTATATGGAGGACCAGCTGAGAATATCAGGGGTTTAGCAAAATATTCATAGCTTATAAGCGCGTTTTCGATATATCTATTAACTTTTAATAGTGCTGATTGGCTGTTACTAATCGCTAGTGCGGATATTTAAGGATAATTGAGGATATCCGCAACATATCCTTAATTATCCTCAGATCTCGATTTTCAGAAAATGAAGTCAATAAGTCCATTAAACCAGGACTTCCTAACAGACTATCCTTAGTTTTAGTATGGAATTATAGTTTAAAATACTAGTATACCTTTAAAGGTAGGCTCAGACCCTTCATTTCGGGCGTGATTTGATAGACCTGACTGAGAAATAGGGTCTTCAACCATATGTACTTATTTCAGCGAAAACATCATGTACTGCTGTAAGGAGTGAATATATATTTTCATGGTAAAGTACCATGGAACAACAAAAACTAACCCATGTCCTCTAATACATCTTGGAAAACAATATGGATGCTACAAGCAATAATAAAGACAACTAATATTACCTAATACATGATGGTTTCTCAATATTTCATTAAGTGATAAAATAAGGCTGTTAGTATGGTCAGGACCGAACTTGTGTATTTTTTGTTCTGAAAAATAGATTGGTAAGCTGTATAAGGGACACATGACTACCTGCAAGTAGATAATTAAGCGAGAGTTATGCTAGTGCGGATATCCACAAAATATCCTCATATCCTCATTGAGGATATGGTATTGAAGTAATATCCATTATCCTCAATTTGCGGATATGGTATAGGGCCCAATATCCAATGGAGAGGATATGCCGCAGTCTAAGTACGACTACCCTACAACAGTCAAAGAATGTACTATCAAGCGAACCGGCATGCTCAGCAAGCCACCTCGGGTTCTCTTGACTGCGCTCTCAAAGCTCCAAGCGAACCATCTTCTAGCTGGGCCCCGGATCCCCTACTTTCTCTCCGAGATAGAGGCCAAATACCCTCTCCTAGCCCCGACTTTGCGGCCCCAGGGCCAGGATACCCTACTTCGCTCAAACCATTCTCGCCCACTATCAACCCGATTATACAGCGCGCGCAATACGCCCCGACCCCAAAGCGGGTCTGCTAGACATCGCGAGCAAAACACCCCACAAATCCACTACGGCCTCATCGCATCCGGAAACCAGGTCATCAAAGACAGCAGAATCCGCGACCACCTGGCGCGCGAGTCCAACATTCTATGCTTCGAGATGGAGGCTGCCGGGCTGCTGGATACATTTCCGTGTCTCGTTATCCGCGGTATCTCGGACTATGCGGATTGTAATAAGAATGATGCCTGGCAGGGGTATGCGGCTGCTACTGCGGCTGCGTATGCAAAGGAGCTGTTGTCTGTTATTCCGAGGCAGCATGTTGAGGATGCGCCGTTGGTAGTTAGGGGTTTCCAGGGGTGATCTTGTTGTTTTTCTCAGGGTTAAATATATGTATTGCAGCAGACCCTGTTACGTCAGAAGCCCTAAAGGATTTCGATCTTGAAAGTCCGAGATTACCCACCCTTTATTTTAGTACACGAGTGATGTTCTCTTTCTCTATGGTGTATAACTGACCTCGCATTCCCTTCCTACCATAAGACACTTGGCGCGAATGGTAACGTTACCTGTGCCTGTGTTACTGGGGATTTGCTCTTCCCAACTACAGGAAAGCCACTTGTACGGGGTTGGTCTATTGAAGTGCTCGCCCCCCCCAATTTTGATTTATAGCAGGCAGTTACGTTAATTGTCGGCTCTCGCATGCAGAACCACGGCTCTCTCACGCACTGTTGTGGTAATTGTCTGAACGGCGTGTTTATTATAGAATGTGCCGGGTCGTTGTTGTAAAGCTTCGCGGAGGACTATCTTAGGAACTATTCAGTATTCCGTCAAGTGGAGCATCTTATTGGCTTTGATGTATGTTATCACCAACCCGGAGCTCGAACTGCAGCATGTCGAGAAACGCTACGATCTTGATAGCACTACGTGGGAAACTGGTGGTGTAGGTATGCGTTTCAACCCAGGTACCAAGACGTAACACTGACTGTATTCAACGCTATGGCAACAGCCTCGTTCCATGGCAATATCTAGCCATCCAAATATTCTGTGTCCACATCCATCTCGTCAGCACCATGCAGTAGCTCTACCACTACCGCATGGCTATTTTGTCGAGCGAATCTCAAAGGTATCTAACCATTTAAATCTTTTGAGTCTATATCCACGTTGCCAGTCTTAAGGAGTAGTTTTACTACTGCCTCATGCCCCATCCATACAGCATATAATAAGGGTGTCCAGCCCTCATCGTCGCTTAAACCAATGTCCACCCTGCTAGTCTCAAGGAGTAGTCTTATTACTGCGGCATGACCCTCCCATGCAGCATATAATAAGGGTGTCCGGCCGCTCTCATCTCTTGAATCCAAATCCACCTTGTTAGTATTCAGGAGTAGCTCTACTACTGCGTCATGGCCCATCCCTGCAGCACGTAATAAAGGTGTCCAGCCCCTATCATCTCTTGAATCCAAATTCACCTTCTCAGTATCAGCCAGTAGCTTTACTACTGCGTCATGGCCCCTCCATGCAGCATGTGATAAAGGTGTCCAGCCCTCATTATCTCTTGAATCCAAATCCACCTTCTCAGTATCAGCTAGTAGCTTTACTACTACCGCGTGCCCCCTCTCTGCAGCCCATGACAGAGGGGTCTGTCCCCTTGAGTCTTTTAAGTCCATATTCACCTTCTCCCTGTCAAGCAGTAGCTTCACGACTGATTCATGGCCCCCTTCTGCAGCATATGATAAGGGTGTCTGGCCGTTCTTATTGCCCGAATTAATATCCACCCTGTCAGTATCAACCAGCAGCTTCACTACTGCCTCATGACCAGCTGCTGCAGCCCATGATAAGGGTGTCCAGCCACGAATATCTCTTGAATCCAAATCCACCTTGTCAGTGTCAAGGAGTAATTTTACTACTGCCTTGTGGCCGCGCTCTGCAGCCCATGATAGAGGTGATCGGCGATCCGAATCTTTGAAGTCAATTTCCTCCCAGCCTTTCTCGAGTAACTGGTCAACGACATCTGCCAATCCCAAGTATGATGCGTAGTGGATGCCAGTGAAGCCATCAGGACCGCTGTCGAACTTTAACTCCGCCAAAAACGCCATCTTCGCCGCAACAGACACTTTGCTCTCATTTAAAAACAATTTTAGGGCTGTCTGCAGCACCACACCCTTAATTCCCCCAGAAGCGTGCTCCCCCAGGTTCGTAGCTGCGTATTCAAGAAGCTCGTGCTTGCCAGCCCACGACCACTCATCGTCATCCTGGGAATAGTTGTCGAATACCCCGAGGGATAGATAGGTTAGGCAGATAGATGTAAGCGCCTCCTGAGTATCGGGGAAATATGTATGCTCGTGTTTCTTGAAGAATTCCTGTGCGGTATAGTGAACCAACCGGATCACGCCATCCTCTTCATCTATTGTAAGAAGACCAGCACATATCGAGAGAAGATGGTTTGGTGCAGTGAGTGCCTCGTCATCGATATCATAATCACCCTCTCTTACTGCGAGCGCATGCTGGAGTTCGCGGGTATGAAGGAATCGCACTGCGCCTATGACGCACTGTAATGTTCTGTTTGCCAGAGAAACAGTCTCGTTATCCTGACTCTGTACTCTTTCCATGGCCTTCTTATAAATCTGGTCCGAAGTTTTCGGCAGATTCTTTAAGGCGTTACGAAGATCCAGGATATTATGTTTTGGTACGAGCTGTTCCATATGAAACCGAGCATGTAGGAACCTAGAAGCAGTTAATCGAGAATGTTCATAATATTCCGTTTGCTTTTTAATTCTCTCGCGTTGAAGGACAACTCACATTCCTTTCGCACTGGCCACAAGCTCGTTAACTATCTGCGAGCGAAGGTCGGGCTTCTTGAGAAGCTCGTCAGATAGCCTAAGCCTTTTCCCGGTGATTTGAGCTTCAATATAGGTTACGATGTCGTTATTGACGGCTTCAATACGCTGCTCGATATCTGGACGCAATGAATCCTTGATCGAAGCGACAGGGCGAGCAGTGACAAGGATGTTCATCAACGGCCTGAGTTTGTTGAGAGCATCAAGCAAATCAGTCCTGTTATTGTCTGAGCACTCATCAAGAGCGTCGATAACAACGTATACCTTACGAAATCTGGAGGCAATGGATCGTAGGGTTTGTATAACATCATCTGTGCGAGGAGTTGGCTTGTTCTGCGACTTATAAAGATCATAAAGCCTCCTGACTTCGTCTGGGAGAGAAGGGATCTGAGACGCTATCTGTTTTAATAAGCAGCGTATAATATCATCGGCATTGTTGCGGTCATTATAGGCGCAATAGATGAATGCTAACGCGGCGTTGTTATCAGGAAGCTTCGGCCGAAGATGGTCAATAATAACAGATGTTAAGACAGTTTTTCCGGCACCTGGAATGCCAGGGCAGTATAAGGTCTGGCCCGGCGTGTCCCTCCATGTGATAAATGAATTGGTGTTGAGAAACCAGGTCCCGGTTCCTTCTGTTCGTCGAGCAAATATATCGATTTGCCTGGTATTATAGTCCAATGTTGATAGCGAGGACAGGATTTTGCTGATTTGTTTCTCTACGGAAGATCAACATCTACATCCAAATAGAAGATCAGACAGGAAATACCTTCTTGAGAGGATAAGACTGCGTGCCTTACTTCTGTTGTGCTCTCTTCAATTCTTCCCAATTTATTGAACACTAAAAAACATATCAACATCACTTGAACGTAGATTTCGCTTTCCTAATGAAGCTCCTAATGAAGAAGTGTATAATACATACTCTGCTTAATTGGAGTCAAGCCTGTCACATCTTGACCAGGCATTAAAAGTAGGAGTTCTTTTGCGCACGATGCTGCAGTTGCGGCAGCATACGGCTGCCAGGCCTTATTCTTGTGGGAATCTGCATAGTCACAGATACCACGAATAACAAGGCAAGGGCACGAGTCCATCAAACCTGCAAGAAGTCAGTTACTGGGCTTCTATATATCAGTTGTAATACTTACCAGCTGCTTCCATTTCAAAACATATGATATTCTCCTTCTCTGCCCATTGATCTCTCAGCACGGCGTCCTTCATGACCTGATCTGCCGACCCAACAGTCCCATAATGTATATTGGGGGCAGTCGTAGCTCGGTCTGGCCTTCTAACAATGTTGCTATTATCAGGCCCACAGCAAAGCTTGCATGACTTCTTGCCCTCTATATGGATGGTGCCAGGCTTGAATAACCGGTCTTTTGCAGCTGCTGGGTACCTGAACGAATCGGCTATAAGTGGATACTTGTCCAGTGCCTCCTGCAGTAGTTCTGGTATTCTGTTGCCTTTTCGCACATGTTGTCCTTGAAGCCTAGCAATTGCATTCAACACAACAAGTGGGGGCTTGTTCAATTTCCCACCACTGCGAACAAACTTCTTTCCCTGTACCGACTTTCCAAAGTCGTATTGCACAACAGCTTCGGTGGCCTTGGTGTGCAGGCTTATCACGACATCACCAAGTCTAATATCTCGTATATCATCATTCAGCTCCTCTTCGCTGTCGCTGTACTCCTTACCATCCGATTGACTGCCATAATAAGGTGCTCCACCACCGATGCCAACCATCAGCCCAAACCTGACAGCCGGGAAACTCCGCAGCATATCTTTGGCCACAGTAGCAGCAGAGGCCTTGCCTGTTTGCTCTGCGGGCAGGCATGCGATCACCACATTATGGTGACCAATCCTACCAAGGCTGTACGTATTGGCATCTTCTGGTTGAGCTGCCGGAAGCACTGGATGCTCTTTATCCAACATAGCCTCTGCTGCAACCAGCTCTGTTTTCGATAAAGCACATATCCACCCGACCGTGTAATCCTCGTGCGTGAGCTTCTGCGAGTTTCCGGGCATTTTGCTGTCACTTCAATGGGCTGGCTTGATTCGGGTGTTGGGGAAAGGTAAAGAGGACTGAGTTGTGTGGCTACGTTGCGGTTGAATGCAGCGGCCTCTGAAGCATGTCAAGTTCGATCAGACACGATGATTGCTGATGCGGGGCAACGGAACCTGTAATACAGGCACTGGCTGTTCCCAACTGAGGTCTTCTTGGCCTTATGCATGATGTCGAAAGCCAGCGCTTCTGGAAAAGATCTGGTTGGTGAGTGGCGCCACGCAGATTGACTATGCGTCAATACGAGGGCCCACAGCCTCAAGGCAACACGACCAGCAGCTGGCTCGGTTTCAGCGCGAGTCGACGCGAACCACTTCTTCCAGTATACAAGGTCGATTAAGGCTGCTGGGGAAATGTAAACTTGCTACTCGACGTCACGGCGCCATGGGCTTTATAGCTTTCTGAACCCCCCACAAGTCTCCCGCTGTGGCTGTCGCCATAGGAGATCCTTGAGACTTGAGTCCCGTAACTTCTGGGTCTTTGCTATTGATTATTTTGCTTTTTTGACAGGCATCCATAATGCAACGCTGCAATTTGTGTCTATCTTCCTTGTAGGACCTTTTAAGCAGAAGGCATCACATCAAATATAGACATTGAAGCCTGCCCATTTGATTTTGGCATCGATCTAGTGTATAGAACCCCATAATAGAGCTTACCAGACTGGATTTACATATTATTCAACCGGCACAAATAGCTAGACTTCGACTTCATTGCATAATTACTGGGATATATTTCGAAATGTACTGAGCTGATGGCTAGATACTCTCGTACTTGAAACCGCCATCACCACCCTTCACCCAGACCCCGACTCATCACATCCAAGAACAACATCCAAAATCTGCCCAAGCAGGGTAAGTAACTGCTGCACGATTCCAGTATCCTGTCTTGCTACTAGCGTCCGCACAGCCGCAGCCGCAGTGGTTGTCAGGGCAGTGGCTGCACCACTTCCAACCCCTTCCAGCAGCGCATCAATAACCAAACAAAGTATCGTATTAGTCCCATCGTCTTGCCGCTTAGCCTTCATACCATCACGGCGTCCCATCAAATAACCCTCAACATCATCCCTCTCATCCGCTGGGATAGACATGGGCATGGACAGATGCATCGGCACAGACTCCATCTCCGCCATGGCTTTCTCCGCCTCGGCAGCACAGTCAGAGTGGTGCATGCTGTTAATCAAGAATTTATACGAGTGCGCGAAACCCTGCACAGCGTAGGCCTTTTCTCCGGGGACTTCGGGGGGAAATGCGTAGCGGATTAGGCTGTCGAGTCTGGTGTTGACGGTTGCGAGTTCGGAGCAGGTGAGGGATTGTGCGAGTTGGGGGGATGTTGTCATTTTGTTCATTGCTATTGGGGATGAAAAGGAAATAGGGACGAGCATGCCCCAGGAGAGGACTGTGAAAAGGTTCATTTTGAAACAGGTATGTTGGGTTGGTTAGTGCTGTTCAGCTTC
Organism: Aspergillus jensenii; assembly: GCA_021437015.1. NCBI lineage: Eukaryota > Fungi > Ascomycota > Eurotiomycetes > Eurotiales > Aspergillaceae > Aspergillus > Aspergillus jensenii. The sequence continues at coordinate 716,600 of JAJAED010000016.1, read as the reverse complement.
ATAGGTAGTAGGACTGGGTATAGGTGGACTCTTTTCTCCTCTAAATAAGGACAGTGGATTTATAGCCACAACCGGACAATTATAACATCAAGATACCACAAAGGGCATGATCGGTGTTCTCATCACAAGCAACCGCGGGTCATTTCGACGCATTCGTACCATTATTGGATTTCCATGCAGGCACTGGCTACTCAACTGGTTCCGTTCGCTGATGGGTGTGATTCTAACGGGATCCTGCAGACATAACTCCTAGGCAATGGCTAAGTGGTCCTACGTTGTGGTAGCTAATAGCCAATAGATACATTCCCACATGTAAACCGTACCTGTAGCCATCTCTCAGTACGACGTATACACAAGTAAACCGCATACTCGAGGTCCGACCGTTGCCGCTAAGTCTGGGGAATGGACGGATACTACCGGGAGCATATCAAAAGAGTATGATCTAGAGATATGAGGGCTAGTCATACTACATATGTGCATCGCGATACCTGACGATTTGAGCCGAAAGACGCCGTCTGTTTGATTTAAAGGAATTCAATTGTTCTATGACTTTCTCAGACAAATCCAATCCAAAGTCAAACTAAATAATAATCCTGCCTTCGTTTCAACGGAACATATTGCCAGCTCTACCATGGCACCTCCGTCCCATCAATAATGTTCAAGAACTTGCCGGACGTACCCTCGCGCGTCGCACCGTCAATCTATTCTCCTGTCAACACTTCCCTGCATTATATGCGCGGGAATTGATTATGGTTAGTACTCACCACGGCCATTGTCTTGGTGACCGCTTCCTCGAGTGTATTTGGCGCCTCTTTCAAACCCATCATCTGTGCACCTTTATTGCCCATATCTGTTTGCACCAGCCTGTTATCCGAAATTAGCTTTGCTGGTCTGGTCAAGCAAAGTGGCCTAATAGAAAACTCGTGTGAAATGAGGTACTCACCCAGGATGGATCGCAAACGCCGTTAACCACTCCTCCGACGCATGAATGGCGCTGTGTACCAATCAGTCAGCCTTTTCTCTCCATCCGAGTAAGAGTGCCATAATAGAGAAGATTGGAATAAACATACACAGTAACCCAATTCATGCCCACCTTACTCAAGGCATAAGGCGCAACCCGGGCCGTCCCAAACTGCTCAAGACAAGCGATTGACGCGGCACCAGAGCTCATGGAGGCCCATTTTGGCTTTCTGGGTGACTTTCGCAAGGACTCCCTAGTAACCTGAAATAAGCGAAGGGTACTTAGGGTATTCACGTCAAAGGCGTTCGTTACGGCCTCGATGTCGACGGTAGCAGGGGATCCAGCTGGGGAGGCAACTCCCGCGTTTGGAATGATGATGTCGAGGTGGGTGATTCCTTCGGACTTTATGGTTGATGCAAGCTTGCTATAGTCCTCTGGGTTGGTGCTTTCGAGTTGGACGAGGATGAGACGGGAGTCTGTGGCTTTGGGGTGGGAGTGTAGGGAATCGACACTCGGAGCTGCCGTGTCGCGCACAGTGCCGATTACAGTGTGGTTTGGCCGGGAGAGATAGGCTTCGGCGAGGCCTCTGCCGATTCCTATGTCTTCTTAGGTGGGTAGTATGGGAGATGGTGGTGTACGTACCTCGGGCGACGCCGGTGATGAGGACAAATGTTGGGTCAGACATGGTATCTGTTCGATTGTGAAATGAATCTTTGAATAGTATCTCACTTCATGGTATTCACGACTATTTATAAACTCCTGATGAAGGTCAAGATATATATTGGTCATGTTCGGAGGAAGGAATGTTAGGGCTCGGCGGAGCAGAACAGGGGAGCAGGAAGTCAGACCAGCCATGAAGTAATCGAATAGCTATGGTGACAGTCAGAATGATTATGAATTGAAATAATTAGAAATCATTAGTGAATATAAGATGGCGGCATAAATGCTTCCTACGAGCCTCATTTTCTTCCGCCGAACCTGCTGAGTCAGCCTATCTCGGCGGAAGAATCACAGCGAGTTGGTGATTCCTCCGTCACTCCCCCGAACCATCCAACCATGGCTGACACAGAATCGCAATCACCCAGAAAGCGACGGAAAATCCGAAAAGGAACAACCAGCTGTTGGGAATGTAAACGGCGGAAAGTTCGGTGCAGTCTTGTCGACACGCCCAACGCCGTCTGTACCGCGTGTCAGCGCCGAGGTACGAAATGTGCCACCCAGGATGTCCTAGATGAGTCGAATGATGGGAATACGAACACGATCGAAGATGCCGTTTCTTCTGCACCTGCGCGTATGCGTACCTGCGTTGTACCTGGCTCACCTGCTTCGCCTTCTGTCGGGCGTACCCGAGATGCTTCAGCTGCTTCATCTGTACCAGTACCAGACCAGACAGTCCAAGGGACTTCTCAGCAGTTATTAGCCTGTTTACCATGTCGCGAAGATGTGGAAATTATATCTGAAGTGGCCGCGCATATTCCGATGTCCTTTTATACCTTCATCGCCAGACCCTACCCAGAGATAGAGAATGGGCGAGATGAGGTCAGCGCACTCTTGGATAGGCCAACTGCTGAGACTCACCCAGTTCTCCTGGCACGATATATACTTCGAATAGTAATGATCCTACAATGTCTCGATCTGAAGAAATCAGGGAAGCTTCTCTCCAGACTGTCCGATGCACCGCAGTTAATGATGAAGCGACTAGCGGAAACTGCAAGCCAGCTGGTCACGACCCACGACGAACTGCTTGGAACAGTAGAAGGCATAGAATGCGTCATGATGGAGGGCAGTTATCAGGCAAATTGTGGAAACTTTCGCCCTGCCTGGATGGCCATTCGGAAGGCGATGACCTTGGCGCAGGTTATGGGAATTCATCGACCTGGACCATGTCCAGTACGTTTTGTTGATACTCGTCGCAGCGTTGATTATTCGTTCTTATGGCACCGCATTCTATACATTGACCGATTCATGTGCCTGATGATGGGTCTGCCCCAGGGCTCTATGGATCGAAGGATGGCCACTGAAGGAGCACCTGATACCCCGATGGGTCGACTGGAACGAGCTCACTGTGGCATTGCGTCTCGTATTCTAGAACTGAATGACGCCTACTCACGGCCATATCCAATTGACAAGATGCAAGAGATCGATCGCGACCTTCAGGATGCGGCCGATATGGTGCCCACCGGGTGGTGGATAGTCCCGAATTTGGCCAGCGAAGAGACTACAGACTGGGACACAACACGGCTAGTAAACCAAGTCTACCACTACGGATTGATAATACAACTCCATATTCGCTACATGCTGGGGTCCACCAACGCCGACGCCGAGCAGCTGCAGAATTACTCCCAAACTTCCTGCGTGAATGCATCCCGCGAGATCCTCACGCGGTATATCACCCTGCGCAATTCTAATTTGGTAGCGTACACCTGCCGAGTTATTGACTTCTTCACCATCTCCGCGACATTCCTCCTCCTTATCGCCCATCTCAGACAACATGCACACACTCCCCACACACTAAACCACCTAGCCCACCAACGCCCGAGCGACAGAGCCATGGTCTCTCAAGTTATAGAGAACCTGCAGAAAATTGGCTGGGTAAGCCAAGACCGAATCATCGCCAATGCCGCGAGTTTATTAAACCGGCTACTCGACGTAGAAGCCGAAGCAGCAAAAGGTCGGCTCTACAGCACGCATAGTATTGACACTCCGGAAGAAGTTGCGCAGGAGACGGAAAATGGACCGCCACCAGCAACCACAGGGCTTCGCTTCTGTATTCCGAATTTTGGTTTCGTGAGGATTGTGCCGGATGGGTATATCCAGAAGGAGGGACCTACGTCTAACGTAGCAGGGATAAGTCAATCTGGGCCCCTGCGTACGCCTGACTCGGGTGATGTGGGAACAGAGTGGAATGGAACAGCTGTCGGACAGGGTGTACTGTCTCAAGCACAAGAAGGAACTGCGCAGGAACAACCATGGGATGCGTATCCTGAGCCAGTGGCCGATGACTGGACGTTACAGGGACTGGATATGACCTTTTTCGATTCTCTTCTACAAGGACCGTTGATGGCTTCTGATGGGAATATATAGGAATCCTAAGCCTTTTTAATATCAAACCTCCATGGGTAACTATATGGACTACATTTGGTTCTGAAATGCAGACCTACTGATTAATACAGGCAGAAATAAAACTCAATTTGACCAACTATATTCAAGACTACCACTCATCCAACTAAGCCAGCCCATTGCTATCTTCGAAGCGATAGATGTGCTTCACGTCCCCCCATTGCTCCTCTTGTTCAGCCAATGCCACACCTGGGAAAGTGGTCAAGGACCTTGCTGAGGCCGGTGAAAACTTTGGGAACAATCGCGAGAGCAGATGAATCCAGGAATAGTCAATCTTGGGATAGGGAATCCCGCGATAGAATTAGTCAAGGGATAGTTAAGCTCAGGCGAAGAACATGCCCAGGATAGAGAAGATTCCAGGATACGGATTTATAGGATGGAAGATCCTAGGATAGACCTCGTTTCCATACCTTTAACACCTGTGCCTGAGTTCCAGCTGTCAATTGGTAACTCATCTCCATATCCACATATATCAACCGGCTTCCGATATAGCCACAGAGAAAACAATCTTGAAATCACATGTCCTTCAGCTGGTGAAGTACGGTGGCTAAGTTCCGGCCAGTAGCGTTTGCCTTTTTAGCAAAACTAGCTAAATAGATATCATGAATCAGCATCCGTGCGATGGGACGGACTGGTAACTGGGTTGTACCATGGAGAGTTCCATCTAGGACTATCTCGTACATCTTTCCGCTTAAGAATAAAGTTGCAGGGCTTGTATTTGACTCTGTTTGGCGAGGGATTTGACTTGGGACGTAAAGGCAGGGATAACTCGATGATTCTGGCATTGAATAAACTGTTAGGCCGGCTAGATAACCACCACGAACTGGTTACTTACCAAGCCCAAAGTGTTGCGAATCATGGAAAAATGTAAGTTTATATCTATCTTCAGCGATAGCTGCAGAAGCTGATGTAGAGGGACTGGCAGCATGGAGGGCACTACCGACCCCTGGCTCAATTAAAACATATGTTTCTCCCGGGTCGCTAACGATAATAGGCACCTTCCTGGTAACCAGATTTTCTTTCACGTCATGGGCAATGAAATCTGTCGTGACACGATGAAAATATCGCGCCGTAGGGGCGATGCTGGTGCGAGGGAAGGGAGAGAAGGGCCTAAAAGCACAGTGAAACATGTGGTATCGAGGTAATGAGAATTTCAAGTGAGTAAAAGCACAGGGTATTTGCTTCACATTCAAGGCGTGCAATGAGCTCTATACGGTGCACGACATATATGCATGTTAGGGATCTGACCAACTCAATTGAGACGCTCCCATATCCGATCATCACAGAAGCGCCCTTCTTCAGAGCGGATAAATGTATTAGCGGGGTATCTCGTCACAGACCAGTGAACCTATGCAAGTGATTGGCTTACCTTGGCCTGTACCCAAAGACAGAGTGCTTACGACAACCTTGAGCGCACGTGATGATATGACGCTCGAACACTCCTAGTCAAGAACCAAGAACGGTTGGCTGCAGTGCCATGGGATGCACTGCGGTGGGTATCTGGAATTCCGCAGTCGCTTTACTTGAAGTGTACAAGTCTAGGCCATAATGAACTCCAACCCCAGTCGCTCCCTTCAGGACGCGTCATGATCACCAGATCTACCTTGGCTCACTTGGGATGTCTCCATCTCTCTCTCCCCATCCCAAAGCGTGTATTTGATAGCGAACATCTTAAAAACAATGTGCTCTCACGATATTCAACCGTGCCTCCAAATTCCTGTTCCTCTATCGATGAAAGACCTAGCCCATGCTCCGCCGGTCTGTCTCCCTACCCGCGGAGATCACGAAGCTATTGAGATACTCGAGAAATTCGGCAAAGCTCTACTTCGGCCTGAAGACGAACTCACTCAAGCGCAGAACTTAGCAGCCGGCTTTTCAGACATAGTGGTTATATTGGAACGTCCACGTCACAGAAGAAACCACAAATTCGACGTTAGTTTCGAAGACTTTGTCCAAAGTTGCGAGACTCTGTTAGCAGTCGACGAACTCATTCGCTTCGCTACCAAAGGTGCCCGAAGCATACATACTGTCACCGTACTGGACGCATTTTCCTATCGACCTGATAAATATACAACAGACGAAGATAAAACATGTCATGAAGTCCTCGCACAAATCCTGAAAGTGAAGAAACCAAAAGTCATATTAAGATGCCACCGTGACGCATATTGCGACGAATGGCTGAAGCAAATCGAGCTGCCGGGAGACAGTTATCAACTGGAGCGCAAGGAAATCTCTATCTTTAGCGGTCATAGCACAGTCGTGCTACAATCTTTCCATCCATCATGCGCCGTGAATAATGCCGACTGCAGACCTGAATATAGGGCCTTATTGATGTACCACTTTGTAGCTGCATTTTCCGAACTGACGTCCAAATTTACTCTTCCGGAAACAGCGGAAGGGATAAGAAAGCTGTGCCTCAAAAAGGGCGAAAGAAAACCCGAGGACATTTGCAAGTACGAACCATGGCAAGCTGCGAGTCTCATCTCACGGGCGCTAGAAAGGCCATATCAAGGCCTGATTGATGTGCAATTTATTAGGATTGCAGACGAGCCCCCATATGAAAGCCGCAACACACAGGTTCAAGCGTTCAATGCTTTGTACGGGTCGTTGAAACGGTTGTTTGGGAATGCCAATTCCTTTGGGGGTCTTGCTATCGCAAAAACCGTCTTGTTTCTCTGGAAGCGACATTTCGAAGAAGATCCGTTATATAACCACGTGATGTCGTGGCTTATATTACGCGGCAATGAGCAAAAGGATTGGTTCGCCTGTGAGACTTGTCTAGTATCCGACGAACGCACTATAGAAGAGAAACTATCGGGACTTCAGTTATCAACACCATCTATCATACGCGACATCCTGGCAGTCAAAGAGGAGCTCCTAATATTACTCTGTCAGGCATCTGCGACTTGTATAAGAGGCGAATATCTTGCGGGTGACTCTCGCGCTCGAATAATCGATGCTTACGAGAAGCACAATGAGCTCGCTCGCAGATATCTAGGCGAACTGTCGATGAGTGATGTCAATCATGCAATGCATATAAGGGCTTCGTTGGTTTCTTGCGAGATGTCTTTATCAACAGTCACCGACGAGACATCTATACCGGGGAAGCAAGTGTACCTCGATGCCATGCGCTGCGTCAGAGAATTGGACGGGTCTATTGACTCTACTTTGCTAAGACTGTAAGACCCTTTGCAAGATATCTTAGATATTTGTGAAAGAGCAGAGCTGAGTAAGCCAGAGGCTGACTCAGTAGGGAAGGAGATCTCTTTAGTTCGCGAAGGGTTGAACCTTAGAACTTCAGCGTTAATCTATTAACTATTTTTATTTCTTGAAATCATATCTCGCGGTACTCTAAATCTTCTTTATTGGGTGTATTACGCCCTTTCACACTATTCGCAACAACCCCAAAGGCCAAGGACCTTATAGGTAGTTGTTATGCGCCGCTATAATAGAAGAACACTTATTCTAATACTAGAGTTAAATATAACTAAAAGAAAATAATTTATAAACTAGTAAAGACTTTTAAAAATTTATTAGAGAAAGGAAAGTAGCTATATAATATACGAAATTAAATCTACTGATTGTTAGGGGAACGTCTGTAACAGAACTTCATATTAACTATGCCATGGTAAACGAAGGAATAGCTAGAGGAAGGAACAGATAATGCTGGAGCGGACAGATAATAAGACAGGAACCACGTGACTACAGGCGCGTATACTACGCGGTGCGTGTAATGGGGCTATCCCATAACAATACCCCCCCTTTTAATTAGGCCTTCGAAGGAGGCCGTTTAGCACGTAGTGCACTAAGTATAGGGCTTCGGGCTGTAGTCTTTAGTAGGGTAGCAGGTTTAGTACGTGTTGTACATTCAGAAATCCAATGATTGTTTGATCCGCAGTAGAAACAGAGATCATTTTCTCGGCGGTAGGAGTCGCGAGAAGAGGCGGAGGAGGCAGACAGGGAAGGCGAGACTGGCTGGGCTGGCAGGACTGGTTGCATAGAGGCAATCTGGATAGGATCTGTATCCATCTGGTCTGTGTTCGGAGTCAGGACTGGTGCAGGTTTTAATGCAGGTTTCTGGTTGGTACGGGTACGCCGGTCGGCGCTCTGGACAAGTTCAATATATTCATCATATAATAAGCTGAAGAGGGAATCGTTTGAATCCTCTAGAATCCGACAGAGATTAGGCCGAAGCCCCCGGTGTAGCGTGGTCACACGCAAGATATCTGGCCATGAATTCGCGTTGGCTTCGTATGAAAGCCTTTCAAAACGAGCAAGATAGGCAACAAGTGATTCATCATCCCTCTATTGTACAGAAGAGAATTGTTGTATAGCCTCTTATAGCTCTCGCGGGTTATAGCACAGGCGCTGGAAAAAGGAGAAAATAACCTCAGGATCCCATATCTGGTTATCTTCTGCGGACTGGCGGAGGTGTAGGACTGAAGCCTGCTGGGACTGTTCTAACCGGTCCCATACATAGTCAAAGGCATCAGCCCCTGAAAGCTGGTCTGATCGAAGTTTTGCTTTTATAGAAGGGAGCCATGTACGAAGCGTATATGGCTTGCCATTGAAGCAAGGCAGGTCAGGCAGGCGGGATCGCGGCGCGGGATGAGTCAGGAGTTGTGTACGGAGTTGCTGAACATCAGTGCGGGAGGCATCAAGATCTGTGCGGAGTTGCTGGATTTCAACACGCTGGTTCTGGAGTTCTTGCTGGAGCTGCTGTACAAGCAGAATAAGAGGGGTCTGGTCGGTCATTTTGAATGCAGGCAGGCTGGTCGGGTCGGTCAGGTCAGGTCAGGTCAGGTCAGGTCCAGTGAAGCTCTCTCTGAGAACATACAATAGCTGGTTAGCTATTGTCACTGTCTAGCAGGCGAGCTATTCCTAATGTTAGGGGAACGTCTGTAACAGAACTTCATATTAACTATGCCATGGTAAACAAAGGAATAGCTAGAGGAAGGAACAGATAATGCTGGAGCAGACAGATAATAAGATGTGAGCTACCGTGCGCCTAATATAGGATTACTTAAGCAGGAATCGGACTAATCGATATAGAAGCTAGATTGAATTTAGGCTTAACCTCTAAAAGAATGACTATCTAGGAGTTTATATAGCTTTCTAATGGCTTCAGTTCCCTTCCTAATCCGGCCATGGAACCGCCATTCAAAAAATCGCGCGTATCCAGTAATTTCGACATCTTCGAAATATTTAGATGTGGCGAGTTGCTGGAAATCCATATGACTAAGCAGGATCTCCGTTCCTCCGGTCAACATAAGACAGGAACCACGTGACTACAGGCGCGTATACTACGCGGTGCGTGTAATGGGGCTATCCCATAACACTGATCACTCCCAACAGTTGAGCTACCAGGAGTAGGCCCAATCCCGCCATCCCCCTATACTCGTTGGCTTGGGATCCTGCTCGACACAAAACTCATACTGAGACCATATATTCAGTCAGTATTCAGCCGCGGTACAAGGCTAGCAATACATCTCCGAGGTCTGAGTAATACCCAGCGGGGGTGCCTAGTAGCCTCCATGCGAGCAGTGGTTATACAATGCGTGCTCCCTACAGCACTATATAGTGCAGAAGTCTTCTATACTGGTTGAAAACAGTAATGGGTCATCTGCTCCCTCCAGTCCCTCTTCCGCCTCGCAGCCTTGGCTATCCTGCCTGTATATAAAACAATACCAACAGCAGCCCTGCTCCGAGAGGTAGACCTACCAGACCCTGAATCACTACTTAACAGCAGCCTGAGAAGGGCGGCTGCTAGATATTCAGGTCTAGACGCCGGCCATCCAATCACGCGGGTGGCAGCTTGGATTAGAACTAGATAAGATACCAGACTCTCTAGAATCCTCCGATTAATACCAATGCCAGCACTGGAACGAGCCTGTATAGAGGCCCTGCTCCCACTACTACACACACTCCCTACCCCCCGGGAAGAATACACCCCTGCCCCACTACAGATCTCTGTCTTCTCAGACGGCTCGCAGACTAGCAAGGGTGCTGGCTTTGGATACGCCATCTACTTTGGCCCTATCCTTACTACCCAGGGCCTCGGCCCCGCCGGCCCCCGCACAGAGGTCCATGATGCAGAGCTCATGGGCGCTGTAGAAGGCCTCCGCGCTGCACTGAACCTACCATGCATAGCGTACACTGCCAAGGTAGTGATCTTACTGGATAACCTCGCAGCGGCGAGCCTCCTGGCAGATGGCCGACCTGCTAGGCACAGACGAGACCTCACAGACATCTTCCAGCAGCTTTGCAGCCGGTGAAAGGAGACACCATCACTCCTAGGCTCTGTGGACAGGCGGGTCGAGATGCGCTGGGTTCCAGGCCACTCAGGGATTGCAGGAAACGAGCTAGCAGATAAACTTGCAAAGCAGGGTGCAGAGCTGGATGGCTCCCACATCCCTCCTTCTCCCTCTTTCCTTGTACGAGAGGCAAAACAGCAACTACATGCAGACACCTACGCAGTATATGCCAAGGAGGCACCCCAGGCCTATCGGGAACTGGATATCAGACCACACATAAAGGGCAGCCGCGCCCAGGAACATAAACTTCCTTGCTGGGTATTAGGTCGGCTGATAGCGGCCTGTACAGGCCATGGGGACTTTACTGCTTACTATAAAAGATTCCAGCACTCGGACTATCTTGCAACCTGCTCCTGTGGAAAGCTTAAGTCCACGGTCCACTTCTTCTTCTGCCCGTACACCCGGAAATATTGGCGAAATCGATAGAAACACTTAAAGGATAGCCTGTTAAAGATAATTAACTGGTTCCTGGGAACAGCTACCGGTAGTAAAGAATATAGCTATATCATGCAAGACTCATCCTTCTTTAAGGATATATACCCAAACTGGGCCCGCTGAGAAACTATATAGTATAACAGTCCACGCCTCTACTTAAATAAGAGGGGAGGCACCCTCTCTTATTTATAGATAGTTAAACCGGGCCGATGTCCCCAGAGGAGCAGGTCAGGGTAGTACCAGGCTCTTCTCCCACCCCTTCCCAACATATATTGTCCAGAGTTGCTACCTCAAGCCTGTATTTAGTTTAGTATAGACCCAGTACACCTTAGATAGCACGTCCGGTTGCCCTTCGGGAGGCCGCAGTCACATGCCACGTGACCGCCGAGTGACGCTAAATAATGAATAATAATAATAATAATAACACTGATCACTGGCAAAAGTTCCACTCAATCCAACCAACGCCCTTACGTCCATCCTGAGCACAAACCTCCGCCCAAAGACGGGGGAAGAAAGATACACGGCCATCTGGTGCTGTAAGACGAACGGGAGCCTGTCCACGAGGCTGAATATGAAGGACGACATCATCCAATCCATCAGACGAATACTTAATCAAGCCAGTCTGCGGAAGTCCACCCGGCGAGACTTGCTCCATGACATCCACACCACTAAGCTCCGCGATAGGAATAGTCGGACTCTGTATATACCCAATCGGAACGGATCCAGTAGGCAGTCGAACCTGAACGCCGTGTAAATGCGTACCGTCTTCAAGATGGAATGCACTCCAGACCCAGTCGAAGGACCACCAGTCGCGGACGCCCCAGGAGTGGTCTCGCTGTCCGGGGGCATGGGTGAAGGTTGTAACAGCTTTATCGACGAGGATTGTCCCGCTGACTGTGCAAGGAATCTCGTATCGTGTTGCAATGCGCCATTGGTATGGTGTGCCAGATGTATGCCAAGTCAGATCTATATGCACAGCGACAGGTGTTCCTTTTTTACGCCGGAGGAGGGCAGCAGGGTCATCGAAGGACTCACCCCGGCCGATGAGAGTCAGTCGGTATTTCTTCAAGGGATCATCTGGCGAGTGAGTCGCCTTGATGCGGTCGCTGTTGATTACCAGATCTGCTCCTGGGGTCGGCGCTTCGAAGTCGACGACTGCAACGGTTGGTCGCCCTGGCCCAGAGATCAGTGCGTTGTACCAGGATCCTGGCTGATTTGGAGTGACGCCTAGCCGTATCCAGACGCCGATGCCTTGTTCGACGTCTGCTACATCGAAATACCAACTCTCGTTGTGAAGCGGGGCTCTGCTAGCAGGATGAGCGCCCTCGTCGTTGGCATCGACAGCGAGCGGTTTGGGAACACCAGGTGCGGGAAGTGTCTCGACTGCGTTTGTGTCGATGATATACGTGGCCAGTCGATCAAGCATGGTTAGGAACATGTCGTCTCCGCGGTCTGTCTGTTCGAGGAGCATGGGCGAGGCAAATGCCATGGGGAGACCAAGGAAGCTCTGTTTGTGGACGCCCTCAATACACTCCTCCAGCGAGAATGGAAGATTAGATCCAAGGGCATCATAATACAATTGCATCAGGTCCCGTTCGTGTGCTCTTCGAGTCTCTGTGGGAACTGAAACTCCGAGGAAGAATGCGATGTCCTGGAAAACAGGGCCATAGTTGAGCATCTGCCAGTCAACCACCGAGAACGAAACAGGCTGCCCACCTTCATACCGAAACAGCATATTATCAAGCCGATAGTCCCCGTGTACAAGGCATTTTTGTGATTTAGAGTCCATGAGTATTTCGGCATACCTGTCGAAACAGCCCAGCCATCGCTCAACCATCTCGCGATGTTCAGGCTTCACCCTGTCCTGGTACCGTCCCAGAAAGTCCTTCCAGAAAGCCTGCAATTGCGTCTGTGAAGCTTTGACGCCTACATCCAGCCATTCAGGAGGGGATTTCTTGAGGGATACCCCCTGTAGAGACCCCAGTCCCTGCACTGCAAGACGGGCCTCCTCTAGGGAAGCACCCACAATATCATTCCCCACTGTGGCCGGCGAGATATCCTCAAGGAGAATATGAAATAAATCATTGTCTCGGTCGGCAACCGTGCTATAGCACTTGACAATTGACGAGCAGCCCTTCAGTGTTGGAGCTATATCAGAATAGAAATGGGATTCGCGCTCGTATATTCCCAGCTTCCACCCCGACTGGCGACTGAGAGTCCCTGAAGCAGCGAGCTTGATAACCGCACTGGAAGGTCCAGTCTCGCCCTCGGCGTATTCTAAATTGATACGATGGCACTCGCCCACTTGGCCCGTTCCGATCCGTTCAGAATAGAATTTGGCAACCTCCCTGCTTAGCGCAGTCGACAGGAACTGAACGGAAAGGTCCTCGACGGCGTGGATAGATGATGACATTGGGGATTCCGAGTTCATTCTGTCGGTCCACACCATGCAGGGCATTCCCCGCGTTTATAAACAGCAATGCAGATATTATGTATAATTCTATTGGTAGTGTCGGTTCCCCTCCGCAATCCTCCTCGGCTGGTGGCTTCGCTTTTGCGGGGAAGGACAAACCCCACTGTATCATACGCAAAGAGCAGTCTTGAAACAGCTTGATTGATAGGCACCTCGGTGTTTCGAGCGGGGAAAAGCCTGCCTCCTCGGTACATGATCGTCGGTGTTTCAGAATGCGACTGTCTTCCGCTGGCATCCGTATACGCAGGCAACTGCTCCAACGCTGGTGTACAAATAAGCCCAGCTATCATGGCTCCCACCGCTGCTATGTAGACTGAATCAACAGGTAACATGGATCGATCCTTTGTTGTTGCTGCTGGTGTTGGTGGCGTGGCCACCCATCTGCTGTACTTCCACAGGGGCGAGCACCATCTATATCCCCAACGGTATCTCCAGGTGCTCTTTATACTATCCTTAACAGTAGCTGGAATCTTCAAATACATCGCACAAGTCACCACCTCCGATGCCCTATCCCTCTCCGCGAGATTAACCACCGCCTACATCGCCGGGATCTACCTAAGCGTGGTAATATACCGCCTCCTCTTCAACCCATTAAACAAATACCCCGGTCCCCTCCTCGCCCGTCTCACAGCATTCGACCATGTATTCCGCGTCGCTAAAAATAAGGACATGTTCCTAAAGCTCTACAGCGCACACCAGGAACTGGGCAACTTCGTGCGAATTGGTCCTAACGATCTATCCGTGGCTGACGCAGATGCTGTCCGGGTGGCATTTTCGGCGCAGACGACGTGCTCAAAGGCACCCTGGTACTCGATTGAGCTTCCTGCGTATTCGATGCACTCGACTCGGTCGAGGGTAGAGCATGATAAGCGACGGCGGATCTGGAGTCCGGCGTTTAGCGATAAGGCTCTGCGCGGGTACGAGCAGCGGGTGTTGAAGTATAATAGCAGTCTGCTGGAGCGTCTGGGGTCCTTTGATGGACAGCCTGTGAATGCATCGCGGTGGTTCAATTTGTGGAGTTTCGATGTTATGGGGGACCTGGCATTCGGCCGGTCGTTTGATATGCTTGCATCAAAATCCCAGGAGGAGCACTGGGCCATTCAGATCCTGAATAAGGCGCAGGATACAGCCGGGCTCGCGCTTCCGCCGTGGTTTAATCGGTTGCTATGGCATGCTCCCGGGATCAGACATTCATATTTTCGGTTCTTGAATTACTGCGCGGAGATGATTGAAGAGAGAATGCTTGTCCAAGGGAAGCAGCAGAATCCTGATATCACGCACTATCTGATTGAGGACTTTAACAGACGGAGCAAAGAAGAGCAGAAGATCGAGCTACACTCTCTACACCTGGACAGTAAACTCATTATCGTCGCAGGCAGCGACACAACTGCAGCAACGCTGACCTACCTGTTCTTCCATCTCGCCAGTGAAAACGGCCTCCTCGCCCGTCTCCGAGAGGAAATCGAGCCTCTACTAGGCGAGAATGGAGAAATCGAAAATCGAAATCTCCAAAACGCACAACTCTTGAATGGCTGCATAAACGAAACCCTGCGACTCCATCCGCCTGTCCCAAGCGGTCTTTACCGCAAAACACCCCCCGAAGGCGTGCAAATCGGCAAGGGATACATCCCCGGAAACACAACTCTCCAAATCCATCTGTACTCAATCGGACGCAGCGAAGCCCACTTCGCACAAGCGAACGAGTTCATACCAGAGCGTTTCTTCTCGCGCCCTGAACTGATCAAGCATAAAGACGCGTTTAGTCCGTTCTCTATGGGTCCGTATGGGTGTATCGGGAAGAACCTGGCGTATATGCAGATTCGGCTGCTGACTGCGTATCTTATTACGATGTTTGATGTCGGTTTGGCGCCTGGGGAGGATGGAAAGGATTTGTTGTTGAGGTCAGCGGATCATTTTACGACTGGGTTGGCGGCGCTGAATTTGTGTTTTGTTAAGAGGGGGTAAGTGGTTTATGACTCTTTTATCGAATATCAAGTATGGGGTCCTGGTTTGGTTCTCGATATATTCTTGTTGTCAGGATGGGCAGATATGGGGGAGTGTTGAGTAATGCAGCCAAGCAAATGGATGCTGGTGGCGTGGACTCTCTCGTATCAGACAGGGCATTTTGAATTGCACGGCCCCATACCAAGACTGCAGTGACGGAAGAGCGACGTCAGCAATATATAAGCAATTAAGGCTCCAGTATTTCTACTGTAGTATATCCTGTTCCGGGATCCTGGCCTTCCGGCCGGTCAACCCAAGCACATCAACATCCAACCCATGTCTCATTATAAAGATAAGATTGCTGTCGTCACAGGGGCCGGTCGAGGTATCGGCCGGGCAGTCGCATGTGAATTTGCTGCCGCCGGGGCTGTTGTTGTCCTGGCTGATATCCAAATTGAAGCTCAAGAGGCGACAGTCGCTGAATTACAAAAAGACGGACACAAAGCCTTTGCATACCACTGCGATGTTACAAGCGACAGTTCCGTATCGTCCTTCGCATCAGCCGTTCTAAAGGACGTGGGTTGTCCAGACATCATCTACAACAACGCCGCCATCATGCACACAGGGAGTATCCTGAACGCCCCAATCGACAATATCCGACAAGACCTCGATGTGAATGTTCTCGGCTATATTCGCGTTGTTCAACAGTTTCTGCCATCCATGGTTTCGCGAGGCTCGGGCTGGATCATTAATACAGCGTCGCCGAACGCCTTTGTGCCGCCGCCAGCAGTTGCTGAGAATCTCATGAGCTACTGCATTACCAAAGCGGCTGAGGTTTCCTTGAGCCAGTGCATGGCAGTGACGCTTTTGCCGAAGGGAATCGATATTAGCGTTGTTTTCCCCGACATCACCCATACCGAGGCTGTCAATAAGCCATCAGGCACGGCGTCGGACGAGTTTCATGCAGGCATTGCCGATTTCATGCAAAGTCAGGGTCGGCCAGCTGCCGATGTGGCAGCAAGGATTGTTCGGGACTTACGCCCGGACAAATTCTTTACTAATGTGTACGCTGGGTTTGAGAAGATGTTGACGGTTTGGGCAGAGCGCAAGTTGGACCCGGCTTATAATTACCTTGGGGAACATAGGTAGACTTCGCTTGTATTTCAACATGCCCCTCGATCAGAACTTGAGGAGTACCAGTTCCTTTGGGGGATTAAGATACCTCCTCATTTACACGGCTCACCACCTATGGCTACTGCCGCATCGAGAAGCTCAGCAGCTACCAGTTTTGTACGGCCCAGCCCAATGGCGACCATTGCGTAAATACTTACATGAAGCCTGCTATCATTACCTAGTGACGTTGAAGCATGTCACACAAGCAGGTCTAACAATATATCAATCAAGGAAATGAAAAAATTCTTTCTGTAAGCGCTCCTCAGAACGCACGGTTCACGTAAGGGAATAAGTCTCATGTTTGAACGATGATGTGGTTTAGGAGAGGAATAAGTATATAATCTAATATTGTAATAAAGGCAAGCCTCTCAAAGACGAAATAGCCTTAAAGCTCTTTGGTTAGGACGGGGGGTAGACTGGTTCTCCACTACTATAAGCACCTTTCTGAATCTATTCCGAGTGTACTCTCAAAGCAATCAGCTAACGCCTATCCACCGAGTGGCCTGCTAGCCGGCCAAGTCACTGCACCTACTCCACCGGAACGAATATGACATCGAATGCACCCAGACACCCGTGTTACCAACTCGTCCACGCCATCCCGGCAGCCCTCGAGTGAATATCCCCAAAGCGATGCGCAGACTGTATATCTTTCGTCGACTGACCCAGCCAGTCGCCGATAGTCTCCTCATCATCGCCTCCAGATTTAGGACTGCCGTATGCGATTCGGAATGAGAGGGTGGTGCTTTCTGGCGCGTTGTGATACTCGTCATTCTGGGCTTCGCCTTCGCTATAATCAGTCGTATCCTGCACCGCGCGTTTATCAAACCTCAAGCAGGAGATACGTTGCGCGCCATCGCTCCACTTGGCCTCGGGACATAATAGGAGGAGACCGCGGTAGGGCTCGAGACCGGGGTGGCTGTGGGCCATTCCGGGGAGGCGCGCGGTTGTCTGCGCGTGTGAGGAGTCACCAAGTACCGCACTGCGACTACCCCGTTCACTCTTCAGTTGAAATACTCGAGCATTGAACTCACGGATAAGCGTCTCGTAGTCCGCTCTTGAGGCCCGCTCAGTAAGATAGTGCGTCTTGCAGTCGTCTTCACTCGCGCCAGGGAGGAAATAAACATCGAGGCGGAAGTGGAAGTCGGAATTTATCCTTGCTTCCCGGATGGCTCTGAGGAGGCCACCAAGATCGGTGGCATCCGGCGACGCGATTGCGTTAGGATGCGTGAAGTAGACGACCAAGGGGAACAGAGGTGGAAGTTTCGAGGATTCGGCGCCGATACCGTTTTTGAAGACCATAAATGCTTCGTTTCCCGCGTAGTCAGTAAAGGCAACGGTGTGGAGTGGTAATGAGCGAGACTTTTTTGTCTTCTTCCGAGGAACTGGTCTGGGAAGCCGTTCGACGCTGGTTCTGTTGCGCTGGATTCCATCAGCGCGCATATTCCAGGTCTTGCGCCAGAGCCACTGGCAGGCTCCTCCTTTGTGAAACTCGCAAGGCCCGGGTACGTATATACGGGCACAACTGGATGTAACGTGCAGCTGGGTACCGACTTGTTTGCACAGCGTCCAGAGACCGGGATATGGTTCCGAACCGGCGGCGCCCGTTATTTCAAAATCAGCAGTCTTTTCGGAGTGCTTAATCTGGTTATAGTACGGGGCGGCCAGAGTATCACCAAGTGCAAGAAGATTGAGTGGCCGCCTGCGCTGGGCAACCATGGCTTGAAGCTCGGTGGTCTGGAAGTTAGGGCTTGTTTCATAGACCCAACTGGGATGGAGTAACAGGCTTTCTAGACTCTGTGGGATGGAACCCTTTACGCGCAACGGCGCAAAACGCTCTGTCGTCATGCCATCCAGAAGAATGTTTAGCTGAGTGTCAAGTCGTTTCATCCGCTGAAATGTCTGAAGGGAACCGAAACAGCCGGGGGTAACTTTGTCAGGCTCATGAACGTTGTAGAAGACTGCAAGTTGCTCGAGGCTTTCTCGATGTTTCTGTAGCGCGTCCCAGACCTTAACCACTGAGATTTCCGGGGCTGGCTCCCCACTTCGTAAATTATGATCCCAGCATATCGAAAACTGAGCGAGTGATTGTGGCAGGTTGACAAGCGCCTGAACGTCAGCAGAAGAGCGTGTTGCGGTTGGTTTTACCACAACACGCAGGTCATCTACTCGGCATATCCTGTCGCTGTTTTTCCCAAGAAGAGTGGCAACTCCCTCGGTCTCCAGGTCATATAAAGCCAGCGTACGCAGCCCGGAGAAGTAGACGCACGGCCAGATATCATCAAGCCTCAAAGCCGGATCAGATATCCAAAACGAAGGCCCCGCCTCAAACCCATAGATCGGAACCTCCGCGAGCAGATGCAGATGCACTAAATATCGCAGACAAGGCAACTGGCCACTCTCATCCTGACACCGCAACGCTTCCTCGAGAACACACCGGAGCACTGAGCACCCCTCCGGCAGATGCAAATACACCGTGTCAACATTCGGCAAACTCATCAACAGCAGCACAACCAACGGCCGACAATCCCTCTCCGACAGAGCCCGTGGATCAAGTATGCTCGCCTCCAGCGCGTCGACGATCTTCCAATCCCTCCCCCGGGGGTTGAAAACCGCCCGAATCGCCCGCCGCATCATCTCCACATCCCCCTCCGAGAACTGCACATTATCCCCGCGAACCCCGTCATCCTCGGCTAAGATATCCGGATAGAACCCCCAATTCCCGATACTCACCCCGCGAGCCATCGCCGCGATTCTCGGATTACACATGATGCTCCGGAGGAACTGCCATAGCGAAGTATACGAGTGGCGCGCGCCGTTATGCGAGTACTCGGCGTAGAGGGTTGGCAGACAGAGGTCGTGCCACTGCCGGCTTACCAGGGTCATCTGGGAGAGCTGGGCGAGGTTTGTTCCGGAGTGGAAGTCGTATTCGCGCTCGATCTCGCGGTTGCGGGCTGTGTTTGGGTTTGGGTCGGTTGGTGGGTGGGGTTGTACAGCGGAAGAGAGTATTTGGGTGAAGAGCTCCGGGGGGAGGGTTGTGGGATCGGGCATTTCAGCTTAGAGGATGTAGATTGTGTGTTTGGTGGAATGGTACTAAGAGATGACGGAGAGGAGAGAGAGAGAGAGAGTAGGGATAGAGGGAAATAAATGCAAGAGGTCGGAGGGGGGTTGCATGAGCCAAGTAGCTCCTCAATTATAGATCGATGAAACAGGGCGTGATGCGCCAGGCCTTGGCATGTTATTTAGACTCGATGGTTTGGGACTGCCTGGGAAGACATTTTATGTCACTTTCTTACACCCCCAGACTATGGGGCCACTTCAGAGGAATCAGTGGAAAGGTAAATAAACCGATGTAGATCTTCCCCGTCATGGACACTGAGGACCGCGGCCTAAGGTTAGAGACATTTAGGGCTTGTATTCCATAAATGACATCATGCAGGGTCTTGGGGTCAGGTATGGTGTACTCAGCGCTCGACCTCTTATAGCTTGACTGGAGTGGGAGGCAGGCCAGCACTGTTGTTTAGGGCTGATTATTTTAGTCTATTCCCTGCAATTCCTTCCTACCTCGATTTATGTAAGGTATAGACAGCAGTACCGGTCTCACGACATGTATATTAAAAGCAACATCTGGATTAATTAATGGTTGTTATGCGTTCTAAAAAATATCCCGCATGCGTCGGCAGATGGACATAACAGAAAGGACATCAAGATCTCATCTTGTAAACGAGCTAAAATATTCAACACAAGGCAGGGCCGTTGGAAACAAGAACTTAACAGTCATTATCCTGTATTAATATTTTCGTCATTGTTCGAATGATCAGCGCGAACGTGTGGAATTATGTGGTCCCGCAGAAACAAAATGTCCCACGTCCCACGTCCCACGTCCCACACCTTATCGTGTTAAAGCTCTCTGCTTTTCTTTCATTCTTCAATTCACATTTTAGCCATCGAAATCCCAGACTTTAGCTTCATTTACTGCTTCGTTATGTCTGCCAATTTCGACTCCATCGAGGTGCTACACCGACCAGTAAACCGTCCGGAATTATCAGACAGTCGATACGATGGACCTGATTCATAAACGAGTATCCTCCCACGGGGCTTCAAAAAGTCCGCAGAAAACGCACCATTCCAGGTCGATACGGTCTTTGAAAAGGATGTGAAAGTAATTTTGCGTGACGGGACCCGTATTAGGGCTGATGTTTTCCGTCCACAACACGCTGCGGCGCCAGTTCCTGCATTGGTTGCTTGGAGCCCATATGTCAAAACAGGCAGAGGTATGATTAGCTGAACCGTTCACCAGCGACACTGAAACCTCCTAACGGACCTTTAGGCCACTTTCGCTTGGACGTCGTACCCGGTCGCGTTGGCGTTCCAGTTTCCCGCCTGTCAGGGTTCGAGAAGTTCGAGGCACCAGACCCGGCGGAGTGGACAGCGCGTGGATATGCCATAGTGAACGTGGACTCTAGGGGCGTTTATGATTCGGAGGGTGATATCCGGTACGCGAATCTCCAAGCTGGTGATACGACAGTTGGGTAACTGAGAATACAGCTGGTTTGGCTCTGCCGAGGGCAGAGACGGTTATGATGCCGTGGAGCAAATTGCGGCAATGCCGTGGTGCAGCGGTAATATTGGGCTTGTTGGTAATTCATGGCTTGCTATGGCACAATGGTTTATCGCTGCTGAGCGCCCGCCGCACCTGAAGTGTATCGCGCCATTAGAGGGTGCAAGCGACGTGTACCGTGAACTGTTGTGTCGCGGTGGTGTCCCCCAAACGGCCTTCTGGGGTTATTTGGCAAATTTGATGGTCGGTAAGCAGTACTATGTCGTGGAATTCTGTTTTTCTCTTACTCACGTTTCAAAAGGTCGAAATCAACAAGAAGATGTGATAGGGATGCTGGAGAGAGATCCCTATATCAACGAATACTGGGAAGACAAAAGAGCGCAGATCAGTAAAATCAGCGTACCGGTGTACGTCCTTGCGAGCTACTCTACATTCCTCCATACTATGGGGTCTTTCAGAGGGTTTGAAGAAATCCAACATAACGACAAATGGTAGGATTCTGTATCCTGATTTCGCCCATAGGAAGTTGACTGACCAGTATAATCTAGGCTCCGCATCCATCCTACACAGGAATGGTATGACCTTTATCAGACCAGTACCAATGATGAGCTTCAATTATTCTTCGACCGGTATACGAAAGAAGCGCCAAACGACTGGGAAAAAACCCCCAGGGTTCGAATCTCCCTGTTGCAATTCAACGCGGTACTGGTCCATTTTCATATTCGAAGATACGTTACTAACCAGCTCTTAGGACCCGATCACGAACGTCCCATGTGATGACTGGCCATTGGCATCAACTCAATATGAAAAACTATTTCTCGGTAAAAATCAGTCATTGACAAAGACCGCTCCTTTAAGTGGAGGGAGCATTTCCTACCAGTCCGATGAAGACAGTCTACAGATGGATACTGACGGTGAGGAGCTGTATTTTCAATACACATTCCCGGATAGAGCCTTGGTTGTAGGCTGCGCTCGTGCTGTTCTATACATGTCATGCAATGACCATGATGACATGGACGTATTTGTGCAAGTGCGCAAAGCGAACAAAGATGGCCAGATACTTCAGAACATCAACATTCCTCTCAGTGACCTGGACATGGCTTACACCGACGTTGATTCTGTAAATCCGTTAAAGTATCTTGGTCCAACAGGTGTCCTTCGGGCCAGCCATCGTGATATGGATTTGAATCTATGCAGCGCATCCTGGCCCGAACATGACTACTCCAGGAAATCACCCGTCCCTCGTGGCAAAGGTGTACGATTGGAGATTGGGCTTTGGCAAACTGGCATCGTCTTCAATGCTGGTGAGAAACTTGTTCTCAAAGTGTCCGGCCACAGTATGACACTGGCAGAGTTTCCTCCATTACGGGGAGCACTTCCGAATGGAAATGTTGGCAGACATTACCTCCACTTTGGGGGCTCCTGCCAAAGTCACTTATTAGTCCCCCTAGTTGATCTGCCCCTAGAGCCGTAATGAAGCGGTACTTAGGAGGTTAGAGTAAACAGCTAAGTATTAAGCCGAGATTATTCGATTATTCTAGTTAAAGACTGAATTCTTTCTTTGGTTTAAGGATATCCTGGTATTAAATAACTACTAAGTCGATCATAAGTTAGGCTGCTTGGATCCTTTAACAAAAGTGAGGGGATAGAGACAAGTTATCAAGTTCTCCTTATTATATCAAATAGCATTGGCATTCAGCACAGTTCGGATCCTCTATTGCCAATATACATAGGTTAAGTAGTGCGATAGATTTGCAATGGAATAGGATACAGGTCAATTTCCTCTGTGCATAATATAGACTAAAATCCTCCTAATACGCTTCACGGCGAGACTAATAACTACTTACCAAACACCACCAGCACGAAGAAAAGACCGAGACTAGCGAGACCAATCGTGCGTGTTAGACAGTTATCCATGGGTCGCAGGTATTCATAACTCAGCAGAAGCGCGCCGCAGAGGAAAAGAGGGAACGAGGCTGAGAGAGAATTAGGAGGTGCTGATATTCCGACTGCACAACAGTTCACTTACGAGGGCTTGCACGACCCCACTGCGACTTATAAAAATTCCAAATGGCCAAGATGGGCACAGAACGGTGAGCCCCTGAGTATGGTGAGCATTTCAATTATAAAGTCTACTCACAATTGAGGTTATAGGGGTAACCGACATTTAAACAGTATGCCAGTACGAGAATTCTGCCACTGCTTCTCTCTAGCGTTAACGACGCTTCTATATAGACAGACTCCTGGCTCGACACCAAAGATATCCACGAAGTACCGCTCCTTTGCATCGTGGAGTTCTGCGCCGCGGCCGATTCGCCATATGCGCGCGGTTTCACTGGCAAAGTCGGGCTCTGCGTCGTAGTCCGATACGAGCACGTCCGCAATGAAGCGGCGAACGTGTGCGGCGCTGGCGGAGCGATCTGGAATATGGATGGCCATTTCAGAACAGAAGCTAAGGTTTAATGATTGTTGAGAGGAGGGGTGTAAAATTCTGAAGTAGGCTGCGTCTTTTCTCATGGAAGGATGCCCTGATACTAATACTACTAATACTCTAGCATAGCCACCACAGGAGGCTCCGAGACACCAAAATGCGATCAGCCTCGGCGAACATGATTGGGATGTGATGCAAAGCCTCGTTGGACATGTTAATAGCGCCTCGGGCAATGCTGGTGGTCATATGAGACAAACCAGTCCAACAGAGCCACCGGTTAACAAGTAGAACATGGGGGAACCGATTATAAGCTGGCGCCAATTCTGCTTGCCTCGGCAGGTGAGTAGTACTCGGTCTAATGCATACTATAACATCCGGTCACAATCTATGAATCCTCACCTCGAGAAGACCATCCGCATACTTTCGAATTTCCCGCTATCTTTGAAGAAAGTAGCCAAGTCCCTTTCCGTGCGCCCAAAAACAACAGCACCATTAGGGTATCTATCTGTCTTGACCGCAGAACCTTGCCCTGGGGCACGCATATCCTGCAGAAAGGCTGGAGATTCCCAGCATGTCTCTCCGCGATTCTGGTGGGAGCATTGCTGGAAAGGGCTTCCCGCGAGTATGCTTGAACCATGGTTAAATCGAAGGCTGGGGCCATGCCTTTCCAGCAGGGCAGTTATGCTACAAACCGAGGCGGCCATTAGATCCTGCCCATCTGGTACTCGGTTGCAAGGTGAATCAACACAGACAGTCCGGCGTCCCACAATAGCGTCTCCAAAGTTCGAGCAGAATAGACATTTTATCTCGCCTAAAAGGGGTGCCCAGGCTAGGCCCTGTCGCTCAAGCCGTTGCTGCTTTAGGTCACTCTGGGTTGAATCCTCGATGATATCCCAGAATTCGTAGCCGTATATCTTAGGGCCACTTGGCTTTTGCAGGAGGGCTTTTGACAGATTGACCGAGAATCCCATGATAAGATCTCGAACCGTTAAATCCAAGCTAGACGAGTTGTCTACGGCGGAAAGAGCCTTATCCTTCAATGCTTCGAAAGAAGCGAGACCGCCGTTGTTGTTCTCAGACGTTGTTTGTGGCACGCCAGATGTTAATTTGTGACCTTTGGCATAGGAAAGGAGCATTTGATGAAGCACGCATACAAGTGGAATGAGCCACGCCCTCTGCTGCGTGGTGTCGTATACAATAATCTGCTCCGAGATGCTATTCCGCAAGCATTTTAGATAATTGTCGGGCGGGCTAAAATGAACGGCCATCATCTTTCGAGAGAATGCAAGGCCCAGTTGACCTCCTACTTGGGCTGGGCCTCCAGACTGTCCAACTAGCTGGAGGTTTGCACCTGTCCACTGCCATGAAGTATGTTTTGTGCGTGCGCCAGATCTTTTGATGTCTGATGTCCCTTGAATCGTTCCCAAGGCAACCTTCGCATTGGAGCACCAACCCAGGAGATTCCTCTCCGACCTCAGGTTATCAATATCTCGCGTTTTTAGCCAAGGCCCCTTGGTGCCAATGAGCTCGGATATGTTGAGTTGACCGTCATGGGTTGCAACTTCCAAATGCCACTCGATGGTCTGCTTCTCATTCCTTCTGACGGGGACCAAGGCAGTAGAATAGCCCATGAGGACGATACCATCATGGACCAACACAGGGTACTCCACTGCCGCTAGCTGAATCATATTCTGGTAGCTGACGTCCAACATCCAGTCTGAGCTTGACACTGTCGACGGCTCGAAAGCTATGACCGCCGTGTCGAACAGCGCAGACCAACATGTTTTGTCGGACATAGTAAGCTCCCTGAGAGGATCCCACGGTTTGAATATGAACCTTCCCTCACTCAATGCTCCTGTTGATAGCTGTGGGCCGTTTGGAGGGGGCTGGCGAAACGTCAAGCAAATCCAGGCCACTGCATCTAATAGGTGTTCCATGGACGATGGGAAACAAGCAATTAACTCTTCACTCGTCGCCCTCAATATGATACCATTGTTGACTAGAATAGACGTTAGTATAGGTCTATCGAAAATGCTGAGAACTCACCATGAAGACTCTCTGGGTCCTTCAGAGCACACATAATATCCTCGAAAATCTTGATACCCTGCTTGCCGTACGACCTTTCCAGATATTCGGCGCATGTTGCTGATGTGACGCCCTCGTCCTTCTTGGTCAGTGTAGGTACGTTGAAAACATCATCCTACTCGGTGTCATCCAATAGAATACGAGGGAGCTCCCACGGACACGTTATAGTCACTCCGTTGGATATGTTTGCAACATGTGCTCCTGCGGTGAGTATTGTTCGAATGGTTTGGTCGTTCTTGATATCCAAAGCGGCGTCCAGCGCATTCCTACAACGATGATCCTGCAGCTGTAGGTTAACATCCGCCCCATACTCCAGTAACTTTTCAACAATCTTAGATCTCGCCTCCCTAGTAAAGCCAGGCCGTTTATCCCTCGTATCTGATTCACGTATGGCAGCAATCAAAGGAGTGGGATACTTCCCACTAGTGCACTGCATGTTAACATCGGCACCGGCTGCTATGATATTATCAACGATACTTTCCCTCCCATTGATAATAGCAGCGACCAACGGACTGCCATATAACCTATCAGTGGATGGCATGTTCGCACCAGCGCCAGCATCTAGTAAGGTTTGTACCACCTCCGTATCCCCTTTCCTTGCAGCGTGTGCCAAAGCTTAATTTTGGTTAACGTCAGCACCAGCCTGTATCAGAAGATGGACAATATCCTTGCTCCCCGTGTATATCGCCTCAAGAAAGGTATCACCCTGGTTGGCATTCGCGCCAGCTTCTAGTAAAGCTTGGACCATCTCTATATGTCGACATTCCACAGCTGCCTTTAATGTATTGCGGCGGTCAACATGAGCACCAGCTTTTAGTAAGGCTTGGAGTATCTCTATATCTCCACATTGAACGGCTGCCTTTAGTGTATTGCCACGGTCAACATCTGCCCCAGCCTGTAGGAGGAGGTCGACAAAATCCTTCCTCCCTCGGCGTATGGCTGCAAACAAAGGGTCCCCGTCGATGACATCAACTCCAGACGCTAGTAATATTTGCAGAGTTTCTTTGTCGTCCGCACGTATAGCCGCTTCCAAAACGTAGCTGTCGTGTATATCAGCTCCCGCTTCGAGCAGTGCACGTACGAGATCCTGGTCACGGCGGCCGATAGCGATGAGTAGCGGAGTCCCTCCACTGGAATCATAGAATCGCTCGTTGACGAGGGCTCCCTCATGAAGTGCTCTTTTCACTGCGTCATGATTTCCAGACCTTACGGCTTGATGCAAAAGATTGGTGGGATCCGGTGGGATGGGCCTTTCAGGCGACTCGGCCCCCTTACCCTGGGTAGAATGACGTTCTATGATGCTTCTATAAGTCTCCAGACAGCACAATAGAAGCCAAAATCTAACCTTCAAGGAGACGCTGCAATCTCCCTCCCTCGAAACCCCCGGACATTGTTGATACGTGGAGTAGTAGATGTCCAGATCATGCACAGTCGAGATATAGCGTTGCAGAATGCAAAGCAAGCTTGGAGTCCGCCTGTCTTCGACTAAAATCAAAGAAGGACCGAGGTTCCTTTTGCCGACCTGCAGTTACAGCCTCACTTACGCGGGGCCCGGATATCAGCCTTGTGCCCGGCGGGAAATGTGTTGAACGATGATTGGATCTAGCTACGTCTCTCAGCCTTGACGCGGGAGCAGGGATTATTATATGGTGTTGGAATACGCCCAAGGGAAGTTTTTAGCCAGAGAAATTATTGAATAAATATATAATATGAGAGCAGTATCAGGACATATGAGCCCCGTAAATATACAACAAAGAATCTCAGGGAGTATACTCTGTTTATACGAGGAAAGTATCTCCTGTATCACACGCTATATTTATCTGACAGTAATAGTACAGGCAAGAGAGCCTAGCATTCCCCAGGAATTTCTGTAGTATCTACTACGCATTATACTTAGGCCTGGTAGATATCGTGAACCAGTTATTACCAAGCTTCTATAAGGAAACTGACACTTGAGATTCCTACAACTGGACATCTCCATGACGGGCCGCAGCCAGAGGCCAAGAGGCTGTCGCTACAAGCAAAAAGATATTCTGGACTATACCTGGATCTCCAAGTTGAGAGTATTTTGTTCACTTCATCATTAATCTACCAGGCATCCGAAATTAGATAAATCTAAGATCAAGGAAATATGCAGACAATGGAGAAGTATGATGTCCTCTGCTATAGTGAGTGGCCGTGTACTTTGGTCACCCCTCACGCAGCCACTCAGCAAGATCAATGTGTCCTTCCTTTTCCGCATAACCCGCCGCCTGACAGCGTATGGCCTTCATATCCGCGTCTTCCGGGTATGCGTTCAAAAGCAATTTCACCATATCAATGTGACCACGTTCTGCGGCGCCGTCAATGGCCGTCCGCCCGTCTTTCGGTGCAGCTGGCGCCGCAACATCTGCTCCTCGCTCGAGAAGTTGTATAGCCAGCTCGAACAACCCATTGATGGAAGCCGCCTGGAGCGCAGTGACGCCGCATACCTCTGCTGGGAAAGCATTGATGTCCGCTCCATGGTCCAGTACAATACTGGCTATATTGATATTTAGTTCTTTGATAGCTTCCTGGAGGGGTGTTCCCCAGTGTCTGGCTGCCCGGGCGTTAATCGAGGCACCGCGGCTGATCAGGTAAGAGCAGGGCCTTTCATAACCGAATCGAGCTGTGCGCATAAGCAAGGTGCTCTCATCCCAGTCACGAGAATCCAAAGATACTCCGAATTCTAGGAGCAGCCCAATATTACTCCGCATGTGTTCTTCCTCATAATCCAAATCATCCACGCTACCAGGCAATTTATTCCATGCCCTCTGGGCTGCTTTGCGACGAAGCAGCGGTGGTATTGATTTTACTCTATCAAGTATCAGCCGACGAGAGATGGTGTCGTCGTACAAGGGGCCCAGGAGGATAAGCTCAAGCACTCTTTCCCAGCCAGGATGCTCTTCCAAGTTCGGGTGCTTTTTCAGCAGCAAATCAATAACCTCAAAACTAGATCCTTCGTCCAGTGCATATATTAGAGCGCCTAGGCCCGAGCTGAATTCGGCTACTGCGCCGACATCAGCTCCGTGCTGCAACAGTAGGTCTATCATATCCTCGGAGCCGTTAGTGATAGACCAACCGAGAGGGCTTAATAAAATATCTGGAATATACTCGTCATCCTCCTCAGGGATTGGCGTATCAATAACCTTCGCAGAGTTTTTCAAGAGAAACCGCACGCCGTCGAACCAGTTTTTACGGACAGCGCTCACAAGAGGGGACTGGCGGCCACGGTCTGCAGTTGCGTTGACATCCGCGCCATGCTGCACGAGTAACTCAACTAGTGGCAGATGTTTGTGTTCTGTAGCAGCGAGAAGAGCGGTCATACCCCCCTCTGTTGCGGGAGCGTTGACATAAGATCCAAGGGAAATCAGATCTTGCACAAGCCCTATGTTTCCGTGCACGGCTGCCGCCTGTATAGGTGTTAGGCCCGCCACGGACGATGGGCTTGCGTTCAGAAGCGCCCCACGAGCGAATAAAGCCCCAACTATCATCAAATTGCCATTAAGGCATGCAGCCTGCAATGCGGTCATGCCTTGTTTTGCTCCTGCTGGTTCATTAACCTGCACGCCTGCGCAGAGAAGTGTTGATATGATCTCCCAGTTTCCACTTTCTGCAGCGCCTTGCAAGGCAGTGCGGCCGTTGGGACTCGCGGCGGGGGCATTAATGTCAGCACCCCAGCTCCA
The DNA here is from genome assembly GCA_021437015.1 of Aspergillus jensenii. NCBI lineage: Eukaryota > Fungi > Ascomycota > Eurotiomycetes > Eurotiales > Aspergillaceae > Aspergillus > Aspergillus jensenii. The sequence goes on along the minus strand of JAJAED010000016.1, from coordinate 687,402 downwards.
AAGCAGTTTAAACATCTCACCATCGCCGAGTCTTGTCGACATCTGCAAGGGTGTGTCGTCTACACCGGGTGCGACTCGGGAGTCTGGGGAGACACCTTCACATAGCAAAAGTGCGACAATCTCCACATTGTGGTTCATAACTCCGTACTGCAAGGCAGTATATACTGGTCGCGTGTTTTCATAGTGAACCTTATAAGTCCTTTTGGAGAATCGGTCAGAATGATAAGGTATGATATCAGGGTGTGCGGAAACCGGGCAAGCCATGGCAGGTGCTCCGTATTCCAGCAATATTTGGAGAAGAGGCAGATTGTTCATCTTCGCAGCAATTTGGACAGGCGTTAGTATAGGGGCCCACTGGTATTCAGGGACACCTATTCCCCAATCAGGAAATTGGATTTGTTGTATATCGGGGATATTGGTGTCCGCTCCGTGTCGAATAAGATATTTGGCTACCTCCGAGTGACCTCGAAGAACGGCGGCTTGCAAAGCAGTTCCATAATAGTTCCAAAGATAGAGGTTGACTCGAGCTCCCTTATTCAGAAGCAATCCCACGGCGTCCAAGCTACCGTTCAGCGCTGCACTGATTAAAGGGTACCCAGCACCTTCATTTTCAACGAATGTCTCTGGATCGGCACCATAGTCGAGCAATATTTGTACAATCGGGAGTTGCAACTTCCAATCAGTTTGCCACGGCCTCCATTCGATCTCCCGGTGGACACCCGCCTGGCACAGTAATTCAACCATGGCTTCATTCCGTTGGTAGACCGCACTGGTAAGACAGCTGGTCCAAAACTGGCGCTGAGAAGGATTACCGGGATGTAGACGGGTTTGGCCCTGAAGACCCTTGCGACCAAGTGCCACGTTGCCGGACTCGACAGCGCTGAGGAAGACCTTTTTCACGAATACCTCCATTAATGGGGACCGGAGCCTGCACAAAAAGATGAGGATGTCTGTACCACCTTTTTCCACGATCCATACACAGAGCTTGTTAAACTCCCATTGCTCGAGTAGATTGTTCACCGACAGAAAGATGAGGCGCCTTAGAAATGTCTGGAATATTAATAATGGAGATTTCCCCTGCAGCCCTGTTGGCCCCGCGGTCGGAGAATCCGACATGTCTAGGTCTTCAGGTGGAAGATATGCACTCAGGCTACTTTTGGTATCGCCTAAGAAATAAAACCCCACAGTCAATGGTGGGAGACTTGCCTCCCACTGAGGATCAAGATTTGCAATGGCTCGCTCCAGGAAGGTCCCAGGAGTGGACAGTGCCATATTCGCTTGGAGTGTCCCTGACACTGAAGATGTTGTTAGACTCGGTCATGTTATCCAAGGCAGCAGGTTATGGTAGGTATGAAACGCCAACAACTTACTATGTGCTTGTACCTGCTGCATTAAACGGTACCAAGGGAGATCACGAAGAAGGAAGTTGCGATGGATGCCAACGACCTCTCCTTTGGGTGTACACACAGTAATGTAATCCGGGAGAGCATCTTCAGAATCGAACCACTCTCGTCCCAGGGGAACATGCCGTGCGATTTCTTTTTCCTGTTCCTTTCGAGTGTACTTGCGCTCGCGGATATACACATCGCTTTCTTTGCCCTGCTCGCTTCGTTTCCGCTTCGTGGAGTGGATGACCGCCCAGTCATTGCCGGGGTGATATTTCTGAACTCCCCATTTTTTCAGCTTATCGGTGTATTGGTTCTTCCTATGAATGATCAGACGGAAACGTCAGCATCAGGGTTCCTAGAGAACATAATGAAATCCGTACGTAGCTCGAAAACCATGTTGCTCGGCCATATATTTTATAGTCTCGGGTAATGAAGTTGCCTTGTAGAAGGGGATGATTGTTTCCTTGTGTTGGTTCCATGTCTGGTCTGGGATTCGCGGTGCTTGCTGGGGCATTGTGAAGTAGGTCCAAGAGAGGTTCAATGATTAATACTTCACCACTCAGTTTGCTCTGGGGGTTGACGCCTTTTCAATTTCAGGCACCCTTGTCGCTGCAGCTCAGCCCCGGTTGGTACAAGATCTCTGATTGGACGACGCCAGAATCTGCTTTCAGGGCGCTTCAGACCGACTGTCCAGAATCTGGTTTCTTGCTGCATCCTGATTCGTTACAAAAGTACTGCTTATTTCATTAGCCATGGACGTAATCTGGTTTGCACCGACATTCTATCTCTGGTTTCCAGAATCTGGTTTGATACATGGTACATATAAACAACCCCCAGCAACATGGGAACTTACAATTCTTCAACAACGACAAAGATGACTTGGTCGATAGACACGTCAATCTCCTTCATCACGCTTCTCCTTACTGGAACATGGTCGTTTCTTCAGATATGGAACTATGTCGCCCGTACTTATTGGAGGGCTCCATCCCAAGGTCTGCTGTCAGAGTTATCATCACAACAATACCTAATCGGTTCTCTGCTAGATTCCGGTATTGAAGCCTCGGTCGCAAGAGAGCAAGATAATCTCAGCCCTGAAATCCAGCTCGAGTCAGGCCTGTTTAATATACCTGATCAAGCGTACGGTTCGTGTCTATCACTATAAAACAGTCTTTTTAGCCGGCTGGGAACTGACATTACCCAGAGCCCCATCCAGGATTGGCTCGCAGAACGCAATCGGCATGATATTTTCGTTTGCTTGTGTACTCGTAGCTAGAATGTGTTTGTCTGGGTGACAAATGCCGATATGAGTCTGAAACCGGGTTTCAACGTGGCATACTTAGGGAAATTAAAGCAGAGGGAGTCATGTAATTATCGGACGTTTTAAGCCAATTTATATAACCTAAAGCGGAACTTCATCACGATGTAGACTGGGAAGCTATTCAGGAACCTCGAGCCCTATCCATAGTTATACATCCGCACGCGTCTTGGCATCCAGCTGGCCCAGTTGGTGCCTTGCGCTGGTGCCTGGGACGCCCCTACGGTAATCTCAGACACCGCTGTTCCTGCACCAATTCCCACGCTGGAATCTGGAATGGTCATTGACCAGCGGGTGACTGAAGAATGAAGAGCACCAAAAAGGTCAAAAGCCCACCATTCTGATCTCACAACTTCTGCATCTTAGAAGTACCCTCAATAAGAACCGCAGTTTGGTGACTGATGGCAATTAAATCCATCCTCTCATCAAAAACTAGGACCTCCAAATCCATCCGTCCATTCAAAACCCTCTTACATTCACTGCGTAGGCAAAGCCAGCGAACACCCTCCGGCGCCAATCTCTGCTTAATCTCCGTCGACAGCGACAAGGATACATGTAAAATCCTCGCCCCGAATCTCTTCGACCCGTCATCGCCTATAACCCTCCAATCATCCCTTCCCTCCTCGCGGGCCTGTTGCTGGCGAGCAGCATACCCTAGTGTAGCTGCTATACTTCCCACCGGTAGCGATCGTCCTTTCTCACGTGGAAAGAAATTCTCTTGAATTGGGAGAGTCATGTCTACCACGAACGGGATCATCTCATTTGTCCAACGTGCTTTGTTGTCGCCTGCTGTTAAAGGCCGAGATCCCTGCGGGAGGGAATCCCAGCCCGGTTCAACCCATTGCTCTACGAATGATATTTCAGTAGGCTGGACTCTCGGGATAAATGATTTGGCGTAGGAATGACCGCGTCGAAATCCGTCTGGGTAGAAGGCGCAATGGTACGATACCCAGTTTGGGTCGGTGTCGGTTCCGAGTTTTGCGAGGTCGACTGGGACTGGATTATTAGGGAGATGCCAGCCCGTTTTAAGGGTTATGCCACCGTTAGACAAGTTTGTGACTCTAGATACCGTGCGTTGTTAGCTTTTTATGTTTGAGCGTTTGGGGCAATCGTTATTTCCATACACTAGATCTGCAGACGCAGCGAGTTTATCCGTCTGGAATGCTTCGACGCGCAGTGTGGACCACCCCTTGCCAATACTGACCTCCCGCAGAGTCATCTTTACTGGCGTTCCGATAAAGATCGGGCGGTAGAATTGGTGGACAGTAGAGTAGAGGTCAATCTGGTTCTGCATTTTGGGATGTTTGGAGGCGTAGTAGAGGGCATATTTGGCCATTGCAGAGGCTACATAACCACCGACACTAACTGTAACTGCGTTAGCCTTTGTTGGGCGTGAACAGGGCGGTTAATGCATACCAGAGGCCATCGCAGGGTCCGGAGACAGCTGCACGGTGACTTCAGAGGAAAAGGACAGTGGCAAGTCCAATGCGTCAGGCAGACTCGTTGGAAGAGAAGCGGCCATTTTGTGAGAATAAAGCAGGTTGGACAGGAACTGTAGTGGTGCGGTTGGTATGTTGCATAAATATATAATCGTAACCTGACCAGGGAGGAGGAATGCAGCACCGCCCCAAGTCAAAGACCTATTCCCTGTGTACATAAACAGGTAGCACTTGTTCTATACGTATCTCGCTCGTCTGATGTCGTTTCATATTTTAGATTGCAGTGGTTGCTGCTTATGCATCTGCTTGTCGGTGCATTGGATGTCGTTACGTCATCAGACTAGACCAATATACCTGTGTCTGATTGGCCAAGTGTATTCCACTAGCACATATTGGGAGGCGTGTTTATACAAATGACTAAGCAATTGCACTACGGAAGAAACCGTTCGTATGCAGTTTATGCTCAGCTGGAGCCTGGCTGCCTGGTCGTTGGTAGCTTTTATATCCCAGAGAATTCCCACTCGATCAATCCCTGCAAGACTTTCTGAACAATGGACGAGCAAACACCGGAGCAGAGAACGCCCTTCGACCTACCGGGCCTGAATCTGTCGGTGTTCTTCACGCCCAGGGTACTGTCCGGCCGTCGTGGCATTGTCCAAATTGCACACTAACATGTTCATAGCGAGACTGGAATGGCCTTGTCTGTGGCCACGCTATAGATGTCGACGATATCGAAGTCGGACTGGTTGGGTAGGGGTGCACAACAACGCGGAGCTTCAGCTGGAACTAACCACAGATAGGTACACATTCACTCTGAGGGAGTTGTTGATGATGCGGATTATGAATTCGATAACCGACAAGCCGGACTGGGATACCAAAGTAGGTACCCGATCTGGCCCTGAAGGCACCGAATTGAGTGGCTGATATTCCAGGTGTTCAATGAGGAAATCGTCAGCAAATGGCGAAGTGAGATCTTGCAGGGTGACCACGACGTGACGACTGCGATGATGGATTATATGATCCAAGAACTTCAATGGAAGGTCACCAAGTACCAGAATACGGGGATTGTCACTGCATATGACACCGGTGTCGTCAAGTCAGATATCGCCATCCCAAAAGACTTGCAGCAGAGACTTCGCGAGGCAGTCAACCGGCTTGAAGCCGTTTCAGAGAAGGACTATCATCCCGGGTCCGACATGAAGATGGTTGACCTGGTCCATCCATCGTTATTCCCACTCATCTATGGCAGATCCAGAGTCCTGCGCGACACCATAATTGGCGTTGAGAACTGTTTCAGCAGCATCGGACAGGGCGAGATACTGGAACTACCTAATGAACAGCAACTGGCCGCCATTGGGATATCTGCTGTGGGACCATTGAACCCGTATAGCGCAACATTCCAGTGGCTTCCTTGTAATGTAGAATTTACTCCGGACGGACACGTTCGCATTGCTTCTTACATCAATAACCTACATCCAACAAAGCACAGGGATCTCTACAAGATCATTGAGGAGGTTCTAACGCGGACCATTCCGCTATGGAACGTCTCACTATCTTGCAAGAATACTTTCGAATATCGCATTCCTGTCGAAGAAAGCGAATATGTGACTGAAGAGCCTAAGCCGCAAAATGAGACTCCTGGTGTTTTTTCGGAAGCCTTCTGGGACCGTCGTGCTGCGTGGCGGGACAGACACCGTGTTAAGATTCCTGAGCCAGGTCAATTCGAGCCTCCGAAAGAGAAACCGACAGAAAAAGCCGACCTCCACGCACAATTCAAAGACAAAGGCCTGCAGGTCATCGTTAAGCTGGCCAATATTGAGCTCACCCCGGAAAGACCCGAGTACGAGGGTGGGTCGTGGCATATTGAGGGCCAGTTGGTATGTCATTCTACTGCATCCAACAATTCACTAGCTGACAGTATATTGAGAATGAGAGAATATGTGCAACAGCGATTTACTACTACGACTCGAACAACATCACCGATAACAACCTCTCTTTCCGCAACCGCGCTGACGAGGAATATATCCGGGAGATATCATACGAACAAGGGCAGTTCCAGTATCTCAGCCTCTTTGGCTTCAACCCCGAAGATGGCCATCGGGGTACGGACAACATGACACAGGATCTCGGGGGTGTCTCATCTCGCGAAGGACGCTTGTTGACGTTCCCAAACATCCTGCAGCACCGCGTCTCTCCTTTCTCACTGGCGGACCGCTCTAAACCAGGACATCGGAAAATCCTTGCATTCTTCCTCATAGACCCCAATCGACGCATAATTTCAACTGCAAACGTGCCTCCACAGCGGGAGGATTGGTGTGATGAATGGAAGAAGGTTATAAACGAGGGTCTGTCCAGCCGTTTTCCCGTTGAACTGCAGGAGATGGTTCGCCGGAACTGTGACTTTGGGCCCATGACAATGGACGAGGCCAAGGCGTACCGATTGGAATTAATGGATGAGCGTTCGGCATATGCTGAGAAGGGGAATGGTATCTTTGAAGCCGGGGATTTCAATCTATGTGAACATTGATGTGCCCTGGTCTTCGTTGATACCCACTTCCAGGATTACTAGAGCGTACATGAATATGGGTCAAGGTTAATAATATGATCTTGCCGATTTACCTCCTGAGATTCACCCTTTAATGAATACCAGTACATCCAACAACGAAGAAACTCTGCGATTGGCGTAGGTGAAGCTCGCTTGGCGGCCCCCAACGCCCACGGGCTCGTCTTGCTGTGCGTATCACCTAGAGACGAGTATTTGCTTCAAAAAACATATTCTAGTGTAGTGGAAAACTATTGGCATTGTCACTTAATGGCGGGAAAGGAGTTCACACGTTCCCATCATGTACGATTTCAAGATATGGTTACTACTTCTTCACTTGAACCTCTACACTGAATACACATTCTGAATGAATATCATAAAAACACGAGTTAGTCTGAAGTCCCCACTATCTTCGGCCCATTGAAAGTTCCACCTTCATAGGATGGAGGGAGCTGCCATCGCTACTGCCGCACAGACCGTCGAAGCTGGCTGGGCTATCTAGACGACGACCCACGAGATACGCTTGGCAACGACGCGGCGGCATGGCACTACGACCAACTAGCCATGATCAGCATGACCAGGGGGCGGGATACACGATGTGTAGATAATTGGAGGCTGAATGGGGCGCAGGGCTTGGCCTGGCGGATACTGCCGCGCCCTGATGCCAAGAAGTGTCGGATATGAGATGGGCTGGAAGGATGCTATACAGATCAGTGTGATGCTCAGTGAAGAGAACTACGGAGCTGCTATCTATCGGCTGACAATGTTTGTCGGGGGTCCTGGATTGAGATCGATATAAATTCATACTCCCACCCCGTTTCGTTCTAGTCATCGCTGTTGCTCTGGTGTCGGGAGCTTCCCCTGACGGGGTGGTAGGGCTGTACATCTCTGCAGAAGTCAACCTGATGCTTTCATAGAGTTCACATTAGTTGGAAAAGGGCAACGATCATGATTCATGAAGGCGTGTGGTCCTTGGCCAAGCTTGCTGTGGGCCACACTGCCTCAATAGTCAATGGGGCCAAAGGACCGAGAGCCCTACGACTACAACTACGGTGTACCAAGGTCTACAAAGGAGAACTCGCTTAGATGAATGGAAGTGGACCATGCATGAAGCCAAGCCGATCTGCAGTTCTTCAGCAATCCGATTGATAGATGTTGCTCCACAAGGACGACCCGGAGTATAGCAGAAGGGTGACCTTCCTATCTAGATATCGCTTCGACCAGGCAACAGGTACTGCCCGAGGAGATCGGCTTGGTTATGTAGCCCCGAGTACAAGGCCCAATCGATGCGAGGAATTGGGATATAAAAGGGCCATTGTTCTCCGACTTCATTAAGTTGAACAACAACCAGCTCATTCTTCTATCTCATCTCCTCCCATCCAAAACAGAACAAGCCAAAATGTTCATCAAGTCTCTCCTCGCACTCGCCATGGCCTCGACCGCCATAGCCGGCGAGAACAACATCAAGTTCCTGTACACCGCGTCCAACTTCATTGGAATCCAAGACTCCGGCAGTGGTTCCACCTCCGGCTTCACCCTCTTCGACAACGACAACAACATCCTCTTCAACAGCGCAAGCCCCATCGGATACTCCCCCTGCACGCGCGACACCAACCACCTCCATATCACCTCGGACTGCTGGGAGGGAACCTACGACTTCAGCTGCGGGTCGTCCTTCAGCGGCATGCCGGGTGCATGCAGCGTGTACGCCCCTGATGGATCGGAGACCAAGGGCGAGGCGGACGACGACCTGACCTTCATTGGCATTGCCTCTGGCCAGGACGGCACCTGCAGTGGCACCATTAAGACGACCAGTGAGGGCGAGTGCACCAAGGATAGCCTTGTGAAGATTGAGCGCCGCTACACCGGAAAGTACACTGGTGACAGATAGGGGTCTGGATGTTGCGGGAAACCTGGTATATGACTGGTTATGCTGTTCTTAGGCTGTTCCTGTCTATCTATCTGTTTTCTGTTTCTAGTTGCTCGAACTGGAGGCATGGCCAGACTGTACATGTGCCCACCTTCTCCGATTTCATACAAAACATAGACTAGTGACATAAATACAAGACATAAATACAAGGTATTATCGTATAAGGCCCGTTCGTATCAGAGTGCAAGCTTTCCAGCAATGTTCAGGATCTAAAGCCCTGTGCAAATATTATTGGATAAGCTATTCTTGAAGAGCTCAGGCTAATATGCCTAAAAGTCTGTAGGCTCTCCATGACATAGAGGAGTTATTACCCAGCTTGGTGTAGGACAAAGCCGGCACTTGGCCTCTTACATGATTCTCGGAAAGCCACAGGAGATGCTGTGGGTGTTTATATATGTTAATTGTCGGACTGCCTGCACGTGGCGTTCTAAGTGTTTGGTTAGGCTGCCAGTCTATGCTATTATTGTCGACTGTTCATATACAGGGTGGCACTCCGGAAAGTATTATTCGTTTCAGGGGTATTAAACAAATCACTTTCCTATTACAGGTATTGCCATATGTAGCCTCCAATTACCGAGGACAAGAATTACCTTTCTAGATAGCTTGCGGCTAGATTGCCTAAAGCACCGCTTGTAGCTAGACTACGCGAAGCAGACCCACATCTGTTCATGTTCCTCGTAGTTGATGCCGATCAAGAGACCAGCTCCGGTGTATTCCTGAAAAGCTCCATTTCTATAAATCAACTATCTTGAAACAGGCACTCCTCCCCCACACGTCCTCTCTTCTACCCTTGTGATCGAAATGTTCCTGTATGCCTTCTCGAGCACCCTATTCTTGGTGGAATCACTCCGGCTCAACGCAGTCAACGGGACCATATTCGTTGCGAGTTGCCTCATACCATGTAGACTCAATCATGCCAGGATTGCAATTATTTGCCACATTGAAGTCCCATCCAAGCTTTCCATCACCAGCATCCCCACACCAAGTGTTCGAGGCCGTGCCGCATTCACCAAAGCGCTTAAGGTTATCCCAGAGACCGCCACAGATTCCCGGAATATCAGGTACGCTGTCAGTCGATTTGACGTGGTATCGCCAGACAAAAGCCATGATCTTCTCTGACTCGCAATTGGTGGCTGCATTTGCTGAAGCTGAAAAGGCGGCAAGTGCCAGGAGGCTGGTTCCAACGAAGCCCTTCATTCTAGAGTTTTTCACATATTAGCGCTCTGAATGTAGACCAAAGGTTACTGCATCAGCAGGTGTAGGATATGACATACTCGGCAGATGGAAGTTGGTGATAGAAGTGTGAAGTGGTTTGGCAGATAGACAGTAGGAAACTGTTTGATAAGAATAGAGATACAGAACCCGGCGAGGAAATTATATTTCTGTGGAAGTGAATGCTTTAGAGGGACAAGGACCCCTATTTATGTACTTGCAATCACCATGGCGCTCATGGAAATGCTGCCAGAACACAGCTCGAGATGGAATGGCTGTCTGGAAAGACATCCCAAGACCTTGGCTAAGGCAGTGTCCTCGCTCAGACTCTCCTGAGGCATTTTTCATTCCCATTGCCAACAGACACAGCCTGGTACAAGATTCCATACGCAACCTCTCTCAAGCACACGTGGGCTTGAGGTCGCGAAGGGTTCGTCCCATGCAAACATACAGAGTACAACAGATTGGCGCATTGACCCCAGATATTCAGCCAGATCTTCAGCCAAGTCTTCCTCACAAAAGCCGCCCCAAAAATCCGCCCCGAGGTGAGATAGGCTGAGCATTGTAACATGAGCTTCCCATCTCGGTCCCTTGCTTTTCGCTACTCACCGTCCGTTCCTAATGACACATGCCAAGAATTGCTGTACATCTGGCCCCAAGGGGAGGAGGCTGAGTGTGATAACTTGAGCTTGGCATGTAGATCCCATACTCTTCTTTGCTAGCTGTGTTTTTCGAGTTGTATACGCCAAGGGTTGGCGACTTCCTCTCTCCTAGCAGCACTGAATCCGTAATGGCCCATTGTACCTTTCAAGGAATTCTATATAAGTAGCCCTGCTTCCGGTGCTCTTGACTTTCTCGACAACCCATTCACCAGTCTCTTTACTTCATCAAGCCTATCCAGCTCACACAGAACGCCAATAACTTTCTTCCACATATTGCAGACTACCTTGCAAGACTACATACAGCAAGTAGGTTGTCCTCTGTTCCACCTTGGTTCTTACCTGTGCATACACGATGTACTAACAATCATTATCAACTCCAGAAATGAAGATCCCCATTTCCACCAGCCTAGTGGTCATCATGACCGCAGCTCTTACAACCCCAGCATCCGCAGCCCACGGCTGCAACAAAAACACCGTTTCAGGCCCTGTCGTCCGGTACCAGGTTCGGTCATCCGACAAAGTGCCCGATATCCCCGGAATCTGCGGCGGTCTCTGGGACAACATGAAGCGCTTTGGCGAATGTGCTTCCGCTTCCAATACCTGGTGTGGTGATGTGGATGATGGATACCTTGGATGGGACTTTACTTCTTTTGTTGGGTGCAGTGATGGTATGGTTTCATCTACCTGGTATGAGGCGACCCGCAACCAATGGGGTCATATTGATTGCGCTACTTGATGGCGTTGAGTCTTGGTGATTACTATGTATATACCTGCGCAGTGCTGAGAATGCCGCATTTATCAACAGTGTAGCGGCAAAATGGGAACTGATCTATTTATGCCTTATCTTAGGCTGAAATGAGTATCGATTAAGGGCTATTTGAGAGAATTATGTGCCTTATACTTTGAGAATTAAAATTATTCAGTGTAAGTCTTATTCTTTTACTGGTTCAAGCTTCCTATCCCACTTGGTTGTGTACAACCATCTACAACCTTTCAGCTACAGCGAATCTGAATTTGTATGAATAACTCGGTCTACATAGCAAACGTAGCAACCAACGTAGAAAGGCCAATAGTTCCTTTGAAAAAACCCGGTTTTAAGAGCAGAATGACACTAGACATCTAGCTACAGACAACTGGTAGGACGTCATGCTTTCTGTACGTTGGTCTCCACGACAGTCTCCTCAACGTGGATCGCGGAAGATAGTTCTCGTGCTTTCTCCGTGCCTGCTGCACCTCCAACCATTGCATTGTCGCCGTCGAAATACTTCGCAATCTCTTCGAGCGGGGTGTTGCGCGTCTCAATGTAGTAGAACCATACCACGGTGAGCTCCACACCAAGCCATACACAGTAGAAGATGTAGTATTTCCAGCCGAGGCTGTCGAGTGCAACAGGATTGACGTATTGGTTAAAGGCCACTGTGAAGAAGAGTTAGTTACAGTTACTGGAACCAGGGGGTAGGAGAAAGCTCACGAGCAGCGTCAATGCAGAACCACATCACAGTCATGCCCTTGGCGCGAAGAGTGTAGGGCAGGATCTCCACCGTGTAACTAACGAGCAGGCCGGACCAGGCAATGTTGTAGAAGAGATAGTAGAGGTAGATCATTGCGATGACGGCGTTTGCGGCCGCCGTGTTGTGCTGGGTGTCGTATCGAGCAGAGCAGATCGTCCACACAATAAACGCCACCAGCATGCCAGCGGTCGAGACCAGGAAGAGCTTGCGCCGCCCGATCTTCTCCACGAAGAAACACATTGCGAAGGCGACGATGAAATTCATGATCTGGAGGCAGCCGTTGATCAAATTCTGCTCGACCGGGTCGGTGTAGCCAATGTTGGTCAGGATCTTGACGATATAGTACGAGACCAGCCCGTTGCCTGACCACTGCGAGAAGAAGCCGGCGGAGATTAAAATAATCATGCGATGGCGATTGCCCTTGGTTCGGAACAGCTCCAGCCAGGAATTGCTCTCAAACTCTTTCTCCAGTCGAAGTGTCTCCTGGATCTCTTGCATTTGCAGTTGAATCACCTCGTCGTGTTGGTCGCCGTTTGCGTGGCAGTCAGCCAGGACCTTGAGCGCCGCCTCGGGCTTCCCCTTGTACATAAGGAAGCGCGGAGACTCTGGGACGAACCAGACGAAGAATACCTGTAGCAGAGAGGGCGCAGCCTGCACAATGGTCGGCGTCCTCCACGACCAGTTGTTTTGGATGTTATTCGTGCCAAAGGTGAGCCACGCGGCGACAATGGCACCCAGGTACCACGTTGCTAGCCAGATCAGCCAGGATGCTGCGTGAACGGAAAAGAGAAGGACATACTGTTGTAAATGGTAGTGAACACTGCACGATGCTGAGTGTGGACCAGCTCCGTAACCAGCAAAGGAGACGCCCCATGGGCGATGGCGACGCCGAACCCGATGAAGAAGCGACTTGATAGAAGCATTCCGAAGTTGAGACTGATGCTCCCCAGGACAACCCCCAGAAGCCTATTGCATGTGAGCACCAACAACACCAGCCGGTGTCTGGAATCAACCTACATAATCGCGCATCCAATCAATATTCCCATCCGACGACCCAGTAGATCAGCAGCATACGGTACAACGGGAAGGGCTGCAATGGACCCCAGGGACATGATGGCGTTGAGGATTCCCAGAAGCGATCCGCTGGGGTGATTGAAGTACTCCTGCCACGGTTTCAAGGTCTGCAAGCCGTTCATCATCGAGCCGTCGTAACCATTTGTAGCCTGGCCAGTCGTCTTGTGTCAGAAAGACAGCACAATGTACATCGGGATAGAATACACTTACCGAGGTCAAGACAACAAACATGAGGCAGATATAGGTCTTTCGCATGCCTGGATTCCTCCACCAGGTCACCCGCGGAAACTGCCTCCCCGCAAGCTCGAACGTGTCGGCGCCCATATTGACCGATAGATTGCCCAGAACCAGAGTAAGATGTCTCAAAAGCCTGCCGAGTAACTGCTGTCACAGCCAACAATGGAATGTGGTGTGGGGAGGTAATACCAGGGCCCCCAGCAGCCGCATGAACTGATATTTGTACTGCCGCCACCGGTTGAAAGCACGCGGTGTTCACGGCTAAATGACCGGGATGTTGAGCTAAATGACAAGCTTGTTGCGGAGGGCCCGATTGGGAACGCCGTGGCGTGGCTCTATTCAGCATAGCGACACGAGGCCGGCCCAGACTCCTTCGCCTCAGCCTGCCAAGAACCACCAGGAGGCGCAATCAGCCTATTACTCCGGTGTAAACCCTTAATCTCGGTAAAACATTAATATCCCTGCTCTTGGGAGCAGTCAGCTGCCTTCCGCGTCCGTTTGGGCTCAGCAGTTCTTTGTCCAGTCGCTGTCGCTGCCCATCGTACCAGATCTCCGGTCTAGATGCAGGTATATTGTACCAGTGTGCCGCCTTGGGACAGCGGTTCGTAATACATTATATCCATGGACAGGGAGAGTGAGGATGAGGGAGGGCGAAGGAATGAATGTAATGGAAAGCCAACCTTATCAGTGTGTTACTAAAGGACAGTATTCCAGTAAAACTATCCCGTTCAATATCGGGCCGTTGTCTGCCCTGGTCGAACAACTAATTGATGCGAGCTTTGGTGCGAAAGGGACAGCAAGATCACATGTATGAGGTCCAGGCAGAATGCGAGGGGCTTGGAAGGCGATTGAAAGGTGGCCTTAGGGCAATATCTATGCTGGATCCCATGTCATTGCTTAGTATCTGTTCACAGAGAAGCAGGCTCCACTCGCCTGCAGAGGCCAATGGACCTTCATCCCATTTTAACCTCCTCATAGTTCTGCCTTTGGCTCCTTGAGAGAACGGAGCAGCTTGAGGAGGTCACTGAGCAATTAAGAACAAATTGAACCACAACTGGCAGTGTGCCCGCCGCCGCCGGGAAACAGAACTACCCTCAGGAAGGATGAGCAAGGGAACCCTTATCGGTATAAATCTGATCGGCCAAATGCTGCATTTATGGTAATCCCCGACGTTCAATCCCGAGAACCAGCTGGTTCGAGCGACTGTTAACTGCGGCTGGAGTGACTGGCTGACGGGCCGGGGTTCCTAATCAGGCAATGCCCCTGTACACAGGAAAAGGATCGGAGTTTTCACCAGCCATCTTAGGTGTGTTCCAATCGGATTGAATCCCATGAAGCGCTGTTTTCACCTGGGCAGGGCTTGGCTTGGAAGAGGCCGTGTCCACGGCCATTCGTCGGCATCGGTGCTACTTCACTCAGAGCTTCACATCCCCTGCTGGTACTTGCCACCTGGCTGCCCTTATGGAGTCACTAGTAGTGTGAAGACCATACCCCGCACTCCCCGTAAGCCGATCAGGCTGATCGAGCTGATCACCGGTGAATGCTGGCTTGGGGTAGCCCCTAACTGCCGATCTCGGCGAACAAGATATCTGCTGGAGCATGTGTAGACACGCTGGAACTTGAACTGACTTCCCGTGTGCGCGGGGTTGAACCTTAAAACTAGCATATAAAGGTATAGTCCGCTGGACGGGACTGATTGCTTAAGCTTATTTCAATTGATACTACATATCAACGGCAAAATGGGCATATTCAGGCGAATGTTCCAGGCCCTCCAGGTGCCTACCGAGCCAGGTTTGACCACAGCGGAGTTGATGCTAACGAATGATGACTTGAAACCAGGTAACACTCTCTTCTGATGCTTCCTGCTAGATACTAATCCATGGCACTTAGTGGAACGGGAGAGGCGACAATGGAAATGGCTTAACTTTGTGGCCTTCTGGATTGCCGATTCATTCAACGTCGTACGTGAGATATTTTACTGGAATACTCTGAACTCTTTCATAACAACTGCTGGCAGAATACATGGATGATCTCGTCGGCCATGATAGTGGACGGTCTCTCGTGGTGGCAGTCCTGGCTCTGCGTGTGGTTTGGCTACGGTATTGCGGCGGTCTTTGTCGTTGCCATGGGACGCGTTGCAACCATTTACCATGTACCTTTTGCAGTGGCCAACAGAGCTTCGTTTGGGGTTTGGGGATCTTTCTGGCCTGTCTTGAATCGGGCGGCCATGGCCGTGATCTGGTACGGTGTTCAGGTATGCTCCCAACCCACGATTTGCAATACATTTCTAACGGTTTGACACAGACATACCTCGGGGGTGCGTAATCCTGTTTAACCACATAACCAAGGCTAACAAAGTCAGGTCAATGCGTCACCTTGATGATCGAAGCAATCTGGCCCAGCTATAAGAACATCCCCAACAACATCCCCGCCAGCTCAGGCGTGACGACCATGGAGTTCACCAGCTTCTTCCTCTTCTGGCTGGGCTCCCTGCCTGCCCTATGGTTCCCCATCTACAAGATCCGACATCTTTTCACCGTCAAGGCGTACTTCTCTCCAGCATGCGGTATCGCATTCTTCGCGTGGGCAATCGTCCGGGCGCACGGAATGGGCCCTATCATCGACCAGCCCAATACTGCTCATGGAAGCCAGCTCGCCTGGGCCGTCGTGAAGAGCATCATGAACTGCATTGCAAACTTCGCAGCCCTGATCATTAACAATCCCGACTTTAGTCGGTATGCGCGCCATCCGAAAGACGCTACCTGGTCGCAGATCGTCACGATCCCGGTTGGATTCGCAGTGACTTCGTTTATTGGGATCGTGGTTACTTCGTCATCCAGTGTTATCTTCGGCAAGGCAGTATGGAACCCTCTCATCCTGATGGAAATGTTCCTAGAAGACGCAAGTTCCGCGGAACGATTCGGCATCTTTGTTATTGCTGCTGGGTTTGCACTTGCCCAGCTGGGAACGAATATCGCAGCGAATTCGGTGTCCGCTGGAACTAATCTCTCTGCACTACTCCCTCGATTCTGCAATATTCGTCGTGGAGCATATGTCTGTGCAGCAGTTGGCCTTGCCATGTGTCCGGTAAGAACCCCCCCGCCCTCATTTTGGGTAATATTGACAACGACAGTGGACGCTGGTCGCCTCATCGAATAAATTCACCGTCTACCTCTCCTCCTACTCGGTCTTCCTCTCCTCCATCGCCGGCGTCATGGTCAGCGACTACTACCTAGTCCGCAAAGGCTACCTAGACCTACCAGCCCTGTACAGCGCCAACAAGAACGGTCCCTACTACGGACACTGGGGTATCTCCTGGCGCGGATACACAGCATACATCTGCGGGATCATGATCAACGTAGTCGGATTCGCCGGAGCCGTGGGGGCCGACGTACCCATCGGCGCAGAATACATCTACAACATCAACTACTTCTCGGGGTTTATTGTGGCGGCCGCTATATACTGGGCGTTGGCGCGGTCCTTTCCCGTGCCGGCAATGAGCGAGGTCTGGAATGAGATTCCGTATACAGGCGGGTCGATGCATGTTACCGAGGGAAAGGACGTTGCCGAGGCTGAGGAGGTCGAGGAAGCTGAAAAACAGGTCTAGAGACGGAAATGTCCGTCGGTGTTCTCCGGCTGGAATGGAGGATTATCTTAGTATATGGGGCAGCATTGCGGAATTTTCCGAGAAGGTCTTTCTGTTGCTGGAAGCCCTAGAATAGACACCGGATCATGGAATGCTTGTATGCCCGATACTCCACTCCAATGCATCAATTGCGTATTCCATCATCATGAGTACTCCTGTGTTCTTGTTAATGATTCCCCACGGGGAGCGAGGGTAGAGCTGAGTTTCCCGGTGGGCCTGCGCCGATATCGAAGCGCCGATCCACATATGTGATGTTTTGATCGAGTCATAGATATACTCCTGGCCCTGCGCTAAGCCGATTGGCGAGTTGGAGAACCCCGGCTAAGGCCAATCAATATGACAGTGAAGATGGGACGCAACTTCACTGATCCACAGTCACTGTGCACAGGCGTCTCCTTCAATTGCCGCGATGGGGCATCCGACGCCACCCACGTCCCCAGGCGGGTTCTGACCGCGTTCTCTTCCTGAACACCGTCGCCTGCCTCCGATCAACAGTCTGACAGATACTCCTTTCTGAATCCAGCAGTCCAACAACGGAGAAGTCCGCGAAGCCGCATCTGTCGCCGTTGAAACACTCCGGTATCATGCCGACCCCGGCACAAATGAACACCCATGGGAAGGGAAAACACCAGAAAAGACAATCAGACGATGCACCTCTCCCCGTTCAGTCCTTATCCTTCCGCCAATCTCTTCGCAACGTCTCATCCTGCACGCGCTGTCGCCAGCGCAAAACGCGATGCGACCAGCAGTTGCCTCAATGCGGCACCTGCGAGAAGGCCGGCGCTCGATGCGTAGGCTACGATCCTTTGATGAAGAGAGAGGTTCCTCGTAGCTATCTATACTACTTGGAGGACCGTGTCGAGTACTTCCAGAATCTCCTCGCCGAACATGGAGTTTCGTTCGAGCCGGGGTCGTCGACCATGGAGCGAAGCCAGGACGCAGATCCAAAGGATTCACATAAGCGGAGAAACAGTATCGCATCGACGAGCGGCACTGAGGCCACTGTACGGAGTGCACCCTCTGTGAGCAGATCACCGAGAGATGATCTAGCGGATACTGGATCGCATTTAGATGTCGATATAGTCCGCGATAAACACGACCCTGGGTGCTGCACCGCCCATGAGTTGCTATTCGCGCTCCAGCCCTCGAAATCATTGACACAGTCATTTCTGCTGCCTGACAGAGATCTCGCCGCACAGCTGATAACTTTCTACTTCGAACAAGGATACCCCCAAGTCCCGGCTCTCCATAAGGGGGAGCTGGCACAACTGCTTAACCAGGCATACGCCGGGGCCGAGGACAATCACCACTACAACCTTTTCCTCCTCTACATTGTGTTCGCTATCGGTGCGCGTATCATGCGCGACAGGAACGTTAGCCTTAGTGAGAATGATAGACCAGCAAACGGAAAGAGAAAGCGGGATACACAGACCAAGGTGCATCTTGCGGAGGAGTATTACTCTGCCGCTGTTGCCTATCTGTCTCTAGCTTTCACTGACTGCGATGATATATCCTGTAAACTAGAAGCCATCGAAGCTGCTGTTCTAATTGCGCATCTGTCTCTCTTTTATCCTATTCGGCCTGGTCCGGTCTACCTGGTGGGACTGGCTTTGCGCGCTGCTGTGGATGCGAAGCTCTACGATGCAGCTGGTCCTAGTTTAATCAGCGCCTCTTGTGAAGCAGCCGTATCTAACCAAGACGGGAAACAGCAAGATCGGGTCTTACAGCAATGCCGACGTCTTTGGTGGAGCGCGTACAGTCTGGATCGCCTTGTCTCGCCCTACACCGGACGCCCCTTCGCTATCCCAGACCACCTCATCACCACTGCATTCCCATCAATGCCCGAGGAAATGGGCGTATCATGCCAGGGCATCTCGAGCTCCAACAAACTCATGAACTTCCTAACCACGCATCTTCTCCAGCTCCGACAACTGCAGTCTGAGATCTACGAAGTCCTGCAATACCACCACGCACAATCTGTGCGAAGTAACTCCACTGTCGTCCCTTCAACAACTTCTATACTGTCCTCGCCACTCGACTACTTCGAGTCCTTCCCCTCCTGGAAACGAGACATCAACCGGCGCCTGGACGAGTGGAAAAGCTACATCCCGTCCCGCGAAGAAACAGGAACCTGGGTTCCAATCGTCCGTCTGGAGCTGGATTACTGGAAAACCATCAATCTTCTATATCGACATGAGGTGAAGGTGCCATCTGAACTAGGCCGCCTACTCCCACAATCTCACCTAAACACTACACATCTGGCAACGGGCGAAGGACTCACAGACGACTTTACCCATTTTAAGATCGTCGAGGCCAGTCGAAAGGTTCTTCAGAGTTACCGACTCGTGCACCATTTGGATTCAGGGAACTGTACATTCCTCGCTACGCATAACATCTTTCTTGCTGGTATGCTTTCAATATACACCCTATGCCAGCCGTATACTTCCCGCTAACACACTGCAGGGACTTTATTCCTCTTCGCCATTTGGAACTCCGAAATGATCCGCAATATCCTCGTAGGTACCATCCATATTGGTTATGAGTAATCCTAACAAAAATCCAGTCACTTGATGAAATCGACGGTACCATTCTCACCGGCACCGCCGGACTAGCTAGCATGGCCGATATACATCCCCAAGCCCGCGAATGCCAGGACTCCCTCGAGCGTATGCGCGTAGCAACCATGCAGATGTGTCTATCATCCTCAAAGCCCGGCTCTGGGGCCAACCCATCCGAGATTCCCGCAGTCGAAGCACCACCTAGTACAGCGGAGCAGGTACAACTCCAGGCAGAACAAGATCTACCGCGAGATTTGGGAACTGCCCTGACGCAGCTCTTCCCGGCTGGAGACAGCAGTGATATCGCCAACGGCAACGTGAACAGCGTTGCGCCGGTATTGGAGAATCAATCACGGTATTTCAGTAATATGGCACTTCCGCAGACGGATAAGGATGAGTCTGCGTTCAGTCTTGACTTTCTTGACATTGAACTATTTCCCGGGCGTCTTTCGAATGACCCTGGCTCTATTTTGGGAAGATAGACACGTCCTCTAAGAGGCTACGACGGATGTGCTCTCCTGACTTGGTATATTATATGGGTAAATGTTGTATAAAGCTTCGCTGCTCGAGTGCTGTGGCTATGCCTTAGCAAGTGCGCACGACTGCGTACCTTAACAGACCAGCAATACGCGGACGAGACAACTGACGTGGCCTACAACTAACGGCAGAGCTCCAGCAGGAAGGATCCGCTGCGAGCCACCCTGGTCCATATTTGCACAATCCGCACCCTAACGCCGGTGGCAGGAGCTAGGGTTTTACAGGCGGCACCGTGCGTGGAATTCTCCTACAGAATTGAACATAAGTTCAGCATATTGTGGTTGATCTTCGCATTTGCTGTCTCAATCCACCATGCAGGCCTTGCTATAGGGAATACGGTCCGCTGCAACCAAGAGAGATAGCTACCCTTGACAGGCCGACCATGAGCCGCCTTGCAGAGGTGTCCCCAGGGTGGCACACCTGCCAGTGTTATTCTCCGTTTCAGGTCGATCTGAGTTCTCTATTGATCTGGGTGCTGTACTACTCCCCGAGGGCGGGAAACAGCCATAGCAAACCTACTGTCCGATTGGGGATATTGTACAGGTATTGAATTTGTAGAATACTATTACTAGTAGCTATAAATGGACTAATATCTCTGCTACTTTGATCACCAGTGCAGTAGTAGAGTCGCAGTACAAGCACCTCGATTTCGTTGCTACTTGCGTAAAGGAGTACTAGTGCCGAAATTAATGAAGGTAGAATATCAACTTTATTTAAGTTCAATCACTTGTATTAAACGCTCTTCGGATGGCGTTTTGATAGCGCAACGATAGTAGCCTCGGAAAGGCCTAGCAATCGAAACCTCAACAACGACAATGCAAAGCGACCGACGAAATATCTTCCATGAATCATGAGCTGAACCGGTTAAGCTCTTCTACACTCTTTCTATTGGGTAATTCCAATATTTGATAGTCGGTCCGAGCTGTCGCTTTAGCCACGAAGTAGTGAAAGCAGCAAGTCTAATCGAAAGGAATAGGTGAGAGATGTTCCTTCCATCAACAAGGAACAGTCCAGGGTTGTTTTCACCAGGAATACTGTCATTGCAATAACTCCTGTATCAAGAAAATGGTACATCGTCAGACGGTTTATACTTGGACCACTCAGAAATACAACAAGTCGCGAGAATAAGACAGTCACAGGTATATTCCTGTCGTGCTTATCCTCTCTCAGTACACCCGCAGGGGCTTGTAAGAACAGCGAAATTGTATGACACCAGATGAAATGCGAAGCGTAGGGGGATTATTTGATGCGAAATACGTCGCCAATTGGGTTATAATAAGCCACCAACTTATCCTTCGCGATATGTCCATACTGTATTTCATGCACGCTGAGAGTTGATGACGTGGAGAGTCTGCTGCATTTGTCGCCCCGCTGCAAAATTCGGCTCACCTTCAGTAACCCCCCTAACCCGGATAGCACATAGGAAAGCCACAAAATAAAACTTCCAACATGGTTGACCCGCGTGAATCCGTTCCGCGCTTCCTTGCCCAGTACGAGGGCAATACATATGTGGAAGGATGGGCTAAGTTGTGGGATCGAGGTGACTGCCTGCATTGGGATAAGGGATTCCCCAACCCGGCACTTGAGGAGACCCTAAGCGAGCGACAGTCACTCCTCGGCGCTCCAGTATTCAAGGATCAGAGCGGAAATTGGCAGAGACGGAAAGCTCTGGTCCCTGGATGTGGTCGAGGAGTAGATGTTCTTCTCCTAGCCAGCTTCGGTTACGATGCATATGGATTGGAATGTAGCCATTCAGCAATCAAGGAATGCAACGCAGAGGAGGCCAGAACAAAAACCATGTATCCCATCAGGAACCCTGATATTGGCAGAGGCAGCATTACATTCGTTCAAGGTGATTTCTTCGAGGATGGTTGGCTAGAGGAACTGGGTCTTCAACAAAATGCCTTCGATCTGGTATATGATCACCTGGTAAGGACACCTCCAAATTTTCCAATGAATGGCGCAGTTGTGCTAATAGAGTCAACAGTTCTTCTGCGCGTTAAATCCGTCACTTCGCTCGACATGGGCCCTGCGGCAGACTCAGCTTCTCAGGTTCAATGGCCTCTTAGTCTGCCTCGAATACCCGAGACACAAAAACGCCTCGCACTTAGGCCCTCCATGGGGGGTGTCGTCTGAGCTCTACCTAGAGTATCTCAATCACCCAGGCGTAGAGAATCCTGACTCAAGGCGAGGCACCGATAGGAACGGTCTTGTCAGGGTGGCATACTGGCAGCCGACGCGCACACATGCAACTGGAATAGACGCCAATGGCATTGTTATGGATCGCGTATCTATATGGGGTCGGAAAGAACAAGGAGAAAAGGTTTCAAGTGGCTGTATGGAAGCGTAACTTCTATGGCCACCTTTAGGACCCATAGGCTGACTACATACTTGGTTATGAACGTAGGTTATAATGCCAGTGCTAAGGATGGACAACCTAAAGCCAATGGTCACGCCCAGGCTTTCATGTGTTACCAGTCAATTTGCCTTGGTTGCCATCGCTCTCTCCCAATCGCGAAAACCCATTGCTCGTGCGCTTTAGTGGAATATCTCCCGGTACTTCGCCCGATCGCCCTGACCGCTTGGATGCATCCCGCTTCCTCGTGAGTCTTTGGGGAAGTATCCGTGCCAGCAACGGCCATACTGGCGGGAGGCAGGCAGCGATTATTATAATGGCGGATTCCAGGACACACCATATGCCTAGATTGACGGAGACCCCTGTAGGAGACGTGGTTAGTCATGCCCAGTTGCCACTAGGTAGATATGTGTATGTCTGTACAAGTTGGATCACCTAGGATTTCCTCCTGGAAGAAGATCGTCAGGCGGAGGATACTTGCTACGACTCCGCTGTACTCAACACTGTGTATTAGCGAGCCTAGCATTATGCCGAGTTGATGGATGTGCTTACAGCCCTCCAAGCAGGAACACTCCTGTCAGCGCAACCTTGTGCATCATTCGTGTTTGCAGTTTCCAAACAAATGGAAGCGGCATGATCAAGATAACAACATCGGTTAAGATTTGCGGAAGGGAGACGTATCGGAAGAAAGCAGTCTGATTGAAGCACGTCCCTCCCTTTATGCTCTTATCCCAGGCGAATTGCACCGGCGAACATTGAAAGATAGCCGAGAAGAAGATGCCAACGCCGGTGCCTAGCAGGATGAACGCTACGGCGTATGATAGGGCGCGAAACTTGGAAGTGCTGAAGATCCTGTTGTAGAAGAGGAGGATTGAGATCTTTGCCGGGGTCACAATGAAGGGGTAGTTCAGGATCTGGCAGGCGAAGAGGCCCTGAGGCCTGGTCAGCATGGTGTCTCGTACTGGCAGCTAGATAGGAATATGGGAATGCAACCTTTTGCAGGGAGACAAGCTTCTCGGGTGCCGTTTGCTGAACGTAATCGAAATGGTATCCGAGTCCTGCAATGTTGAGTACTTGTGCTGTCAGTCCGGCCCGATATTAAGTCGCAGTAGGCGCCATACACACTATAAACAATACCGACTGACCGAGGCTTCCGATCTGCGAAAGGCAAGGTGTTAAAAAACATGTATCCAACAAGCCGGGGGGTCGGGAGACTTGCCACGGCTGGGATCATCAAATAGTCGTCCGCCGTGCAGGCAATTTCCTGAACACGCCTGGTATAGAACCGGCCAGCCACGAGCACTATCTGAATGGGCATAATGGCAATGGACACCCCCATCAATGAATCGCCGCAATAGGAACCATCCATCTTTGGTGCCTGATATCGATCTACCAGCGTCCGCCAGCACGGGGTGGGCAACTGTTAAGTAAACAGCGGTGACATGGGTGAATTCCTTCAATTTCGGTTCCAACATACTGGATCCCGGTGGTGACATCGTGATAAGAGACTACTGGAGTCCGGACCGTTCGATGCAGCGCCGCCACCAACTTGCAGGGAATATTAACCGCTTATAAGTGATAGTGCTGTTAGTAGTTGCTGGTGAAACAGTCTAGCCTCTTGGTGTCTGCCATAAATTCTTTGTTCTTGCTCCCCGCCCATGTCAACCTAGCACTTTCTCTTCAATTGCTAATTTTTGTCTTCGCCTCAGAATTACAATGTCTGGTGCATCCTTGTACAGCGACATTGCGTCTCTCAGAGAGACCGTGAAGTCGGGAAATGAATCAATTCATGATGCCTCCCGAATCAAAGCCCTAAAAGCGGCCAAGGGCCTAGTAGAGGCACTGTCCTCTCCTGTCGAAACGGCCATCCAGGATGTATCTTTCGTATGAAATTCCGTTCTAACTGGATATCAGGGGATAATGCTAACGTGTGCTTTTGCTTGCAGAACCTCGCTGTTCCTATGGCCCTTCGCATGGGCGTCCAGCTGGGCATTTTCACCGCAATCCAGGACCACAAAACCGAGGGAACCACCACCCAACAGATTGCAGAAGGCGCTAGTGCTAGTCCGATTGTCGTCGGTATGCTCCCTCCCTAGCTATCATACATTATCGCCTAACCGTCTCCCGCTCAGGCCAAGTCTTGAAAGTCCTCTCTGCCGCAAACTACGTTCTTGAGGTGGGAATACAGCTATACAAGCCCTCAGCTCTTACCGCTGTCATGGCAGATCCGATAATGGAAGCTACAGCCAGAGCAACGTGAGAAGCCTCTGAACCGTTCTTGGCCCAAATTTAACAATTACAGCTTCGATATAGGGCAACCCTGCATGACGTATGGTCCCGAGTTCTTTCGCCGAAACGGAAATCAGTTCCCAAGCGCTGTGGACGATACCCCATTCCAGTTAGCAATGAAGACAAGGCTAAGCTACTGGGATTGGCTAGGCGAGAACCGATCATTGGCGGAGGACTTCCAGCAGTTCATGACTATCAAACAGCAGAAGACGCCTTGCTGGGTTGACTGGTTTGATGTCAACGGTATCATCCTAGATGGATTCAGACACGATGATAAGGAGAGTATTTTACTCGTCGATGTTGGGGGAGGCGAGGGACATTATACGAATGCCTTTAACAGCAAGTTCCCTGATGCAGGCCGAAGCGTTCTGCAAGACCTACCTCACGTTCTCTCGACTATAGCCAATCCCCCCGATGCAACCGAGTTGATGCCCCACGATATCTTCAAGCCCCAGCCAGTAAAAGGCGCAAGGGTTTACTATCTCCACTGGATCCTACATGACTGGTCTGATACTCAGGCGCGCGAAATCCTAGCCCATATCGTTGAAGCCATGGAGCCGGGGTACTCGCGTTTGGTGGTTAACGAGAACATCATCCCCGATAGAGACTGTGACTACAATGTAGCTTGTCTAAGTATGCTGATGATGGTTCAGGTTGGGGCATTAGAAAGAACGGAGCTGCAGTGGCGCGAGTTGCTCAATTCCGTGGGACTGACGGATACCTCCTTTTACCAACCCCCAGAGGGTCCGGGGGGTGGCGAGGGTGTTATTGTTGCTGTGAAATCCTGATTTGACTAATTAGACTAACTTTATTCCGATGAATACATTCCCATACCATTGCCACTTCATTCAACAACACCTCCTCAAGGCAACTGCTTCTTCCACCCTAATAAATACATCCAGTCACAGAGAGTCCAGAGGCTAGGCAGCGACTGGAAAACACGATACGAAGCGTCTTCCCCAGAGTGGCTTAGACACGGTTCCTTCCCTTTCCAAACCGTCAGAAGTACGGTTACATCACCCCGTAGTATCTGGAATCCTTGTTAGTCTTACGTGTCCTCCACCTTTTCTCATTCATCTGGCCTTGATTCCCCACTTGGACTTGGATAGACCTTGTACATACTTCGAACTGACTCGCCTGTGGCCGCTCTACTGTGGGAACATGCAAAACATCAACTTCCAAGGTGACTCGTCCGAAGCCATCTTCTATCCTATTTCCTAACATGCCTCAGACTACCTCGCATGGAAAACCCTTGCATTCGAGTGGGCAGACAGTATTGACAAAAAGGCAACGACTCCATTTCCGAGGTACAGTGGACTATCATAGCGCTAATCAGACACAGGACTGGGATCGCCTGCAAAGCATTCTATCCCCCAACCTCCTGGTATCATCAATATACTGTCCGGATACGATATCATAAGCTGACCTCTCTAAAGGTAGACTACACCATGATCGGCCAGCCCTGCTTCCCGGATATGGGGTCCGACGCTTTCATGTCCATGATGAAGTCCCCAGACCTTGTGGGAGACCCGCTCGTGCACACCCAGCACCTTCTCGGTGGTGTCTCGTACGAGTATATCTCCGAAGACGAGATTACAGCCATTCATCAAATCCGCGCTGCGCACCAGCGATACGCCGACGATACCCTTGCTACGGTGGCGCACCAGGCCCACGGCTATGGGAGGATACAACACTGGTACAAGAGGCTTGGGGGGACTTGGAAGCTTGCTGGATTGCGCCCGGAAATGTACTGGAGTGAGAATGAGCTTTCTAAGATTTTCCCGCGGCAGGGCTTGGCTTCATGACTGGTGTGATGCGAAAGGGAAGGGAGGGCCTTGTCAGTTTGAGTGTCGTCGGTGTTTTGGGTTGTATGATAGAATGTCACACAATGGCAGCTCTATATTCTATCCTACGTCATGCCTATCGCATTACATCTTCCTATAATTGTAGATCACATTCAATGCAGGTCACATTAAGCGTGTCTCATATAGACCCACATCGCGTGGCTCTTCAATTGTCCGGGAAACTCCAGAAGATAGAAGACATCAGTGGCAGAAATTGAGAGCGAGCGAAAGGCGCTACTCGAATAAATTGCTAGTACGATGGAGTGAAATAACTAGACTGCCGAGAATAATTAAGATATTCTTGATGGGATGTTTGTACAGCGTCTGAAATATATATTTTGCTGTTACCATCAACCTTCATTATTACTTCGAGTACATGAAGGGAAAATATTATTCAGTGAAGAATCAGGGACTACGAATGATATCAGCCTTTTTAGTATACTTTCAGAGTTGTGAACCCAATGAGTGCGTGATCACTATATAGCCTAGTCTGGGGCCTTCAATATACGAATACTCGGGTCAATACTCTAGAACAGTCCAAGCATTTCATGTACCTCCACAGGATCCTGCCAATTCCTTATCCGAACCTGTTCTGCAAAACACGGAGTTTACTGAGATAGGGATCCTTATCCACGTAAGTCCCCCTCAACCACCGTGGCTTACCCACATCCTGCATATCAAACGCCCGCCGAGAATGGAGAGTCCTCGTATTATCAAACAGAACACATTCCCCCGGATTCATTTTCCGCTCATACGAATATTCCGGCCGCTGCAACAGCGCGTTGAATTTGCAAGCCGCCTTGTGCCATTTCTCGGCTTTATTGTTTAATGCTGAAACCGGTGACTGTGTAGAAGCTCCAGCCTCCAGCTCAATTGCTAGCTGATCGTGGTTCGAGAATGGAGCCAGGAAAGGCGGGCCCCAATTGATCTTTTGCAGGCAGTCGACTAGGAGCTTTGTCTTCCAGTCCTTGTCCCCTTGGCCCCTGCGATAAGGTTCCATTGCGTTCGCAAAGTCCTGGAACTGCGTATAGACAGCACTACCAATTTGGAGAGGACATAGGTCGATGACGGGCTTGGTTGTGTGGTATACATTCGAGTCCGGATGGTTGTAGTGGTAGTTCACTGGAACTGAGGCAAGGGTATCGAATGCCTCCATATCCGTATAAAACAGGTCAACTGCGGCCTTGTATGCATCAGCAAATACGCTGGCACCGCCTGAAGAGGCAGACTGGATGCAGTGGAGAAGCTGAACGTGCGGTGGCTGGTGAAAATATAGCAGGTCGGTGTGGAAGCCCAAATCGTGCGACGTGTAGGCGGCGTTGATTGCTTCTGGGACGGTGCGCACTGATGGTCTATATTAGCAGACATAAGAATACTGCCTGGTATTAATAGCTTACCATCCCACGTGTAGCCATAGAAGGTATCTTTCACCGGCCCAATACGGGTTGCTATAGTGGCGAGAGACTCTTCGAGACTAGGCACGTTGGTGACAAAGGCCAACCCATCAGTACGGAGCTGGTTGACGAGTTGATAAAGGAACCTATCGTCTTTCATATAGCGGTCATAGTCGTAATCTGGGAGGTTCAGGGCATTTTGACTCCATAACTGATGGGGTGGAAATGTATCTTTGTGCGAGCCAGGAGTACGACCGGACTGTGTCATATCCTGAAGCGACGTGAGTTTCAGCGTCGTGACATGCTCCTCTCCGTATCCTGCCAGATCATTGTTCCAACTAATCTTCACAGAGTCAGATGGCGTGTCGACTTCAACTTGTCGAGCTTGTATATCAGCAGGTATGTCGGCGACAGAAAAGAGTCGTTGCCTGCTAAACTCGTGTACGCATGCCGGACATGCGCATGCATCGCGGAGTAGCACGGCCGACAGCTCAACGGCCTCTCCATTTATAGGGATTGATACTCTAGAGGGAGGCAGGCCAGTCGAGGCGGCGTTCTGGCGAATATTCAAGGAAGAAAATGGTCGCGAGAAGCGAGAGCACCGCTCAAGTGGTCCTCATCGCCCCGCCAAAGGCTGTCACCGTGGTGGCTATTAGTCTGATAGTAGATTATAAAACAGAACTGTGGACTCACATTGGCAATATTCTTCTGATGTCCAACACTTCTACGAGCAGCGGATTGCAGATGCAGGGTGGAGATTGACCGGATATATGGCCTATATCCGTATCTACACCTAGCAAGATTTGCAAATGTGGTATTCCGAAACGAATGCATGTTTAGAGCTGGTTGAGGGAGCATAACAGAGTAGATTTAGGACGACGACGTATTAATAGTCGATGCATGATAATTATCCGCAACATACCAAACGCCATTTTCACCCTTTCCCGAGGTAAAAGTAAGAGGGTAAACTCGATTTGTACAATTGGTACGGGCTGCAATGCATATCTCGACTTTGCGTGGATTTACTCCGTATTGTGTCCTGCTTGGGCCGTTACTGGAAGACCCACTCGTATTAACTTGCCTAATGGGTGTTGAACTAAGCCTAGGAGAGAATAAATATACGCTATCCATGATGAGGGGCAAGGTACAATAAGTTTATTGGCTGCTGGGCCGTAGTTATCCACAGTGATCATCCACCATACACCATTACTGGAGAGGATGCACTGAGGCCTGTTGCTGAGTATAATATTCCATTCCTACCTCCCAAGCGTTGTAGAATCGTCCTTATTTCCTCACGCCACACAATATGACTTCAACACAGACACAGTCCGTGCAAAAGGGCCCTGCCACTGAGGTCGCCAACGCGCGCCAACGAAAGACACCATTGCAATTGATTTCCCAAGGTGTCAGCCTGCCTGGAATCCCACGGCA
Organism: Aspergillus jensenii; assembly: GCA_021437015.1. NCBI lineage: Eukaryota > Fungi > Ascomycota > Eurotiomycetes > Eurotiales > Aspergillaceae > Aspergillus > Aspergillus jensenii. The sequence goes on along the minus strand of JAJAED010000016.1, from coordinate 658,037 downwards.
CCCGATTTTCGCTGCCCAGCGGAAATGGATTCTAGAGCAAATGGCCCTTGCATTCAGGGTGTTTGCACGAAAGGACTATACTGATGGGATGGCCGGGCACATTTCTGTCCGCGACCCCGAGAACCCTCACACATTTTGGACGGTATGGAGCACCAGATTCTATCCTCCATGGAGGCTAACTAGTTGTAGAACCCATTGGCTGTGCACTTTGGGATATTAAAGGCGAGTGATATGATCCTGGTCAACTACGAGGGCGTCCCAATTGGTGGTAATCTGTCTTTCATATTCCGCTGCAGGCAAGATCTAATATAGGTTTTGGAAGGAAATATGAGCCTACCAGCCAATGTTGCTGGGTTTCTCATTCGTAGTGCAGTGCATAAGGCCAGACCTGATGTCGATGCTGCCTGCCACACCCACAGTCCCCACGGAATGGCATGGAGTGCTTTCGGCCGACCACTGGAGATGTTGACGCAGGACGCTGCTTACCTCTATGGTGATGCACAGGCTGTTTATAAGGTATGTTCCTATTATTATACCAGCCTTAAATACCTTATTTTGACCTGTCCAGGACTTCGGAGGCGTTGTGCTCACAGAAGAAGAGGGCAATAAGATCGGGGATGCTCTGGGTAACGTACCGAAATTCCAGCTCAACTCCATAGTACTAATAGTGCGGTTTATCAAGGAGCGAAAGGGAAAGGCATGATCCTACAGAACCACGGTCTCCTAACGGTAGGATCCACGGTCTCGGAGGCCTGCTTCTTGATGACCCTGATGGAGCGTGCCTGTCAGTGCCAACTACTTGCTGAGGCTGCCGAAGCAAATGGCCTCAAAAAGGTGTATATCCCGGAGGAGAGTGCAAGATATACATTTGAGAAGTCGAGTGATGCCGAAACGCTGTACTGGGAGGGTCAGCCAGACCTCCAGTTTGAGGAATACATGAGCAAGGGGGAACATCTGAAGTGATAGGTTAACCTTAAATAGCACAATGCATCATTCGCAGTCTGATGATTTATTATAAAGTAGTTTGATGAATCCCACTTGAGTGCTCGATGCATTGTCCGTCCTGTCTGTGATAAATGATTATCCGCCAATCAAGTTGGAGTATTTATAACTGCGGAATGATTGGACAGTGACTTCAACTTCCTAGCGAATCAACTTGCATTAGAATAGCAGCCCCACTGGAGGGGCACCGTGATTCTCCAAACTGATCTCTCTCTTCTTGAGCTGCCACTCTCCAGAATGGACCTGACAAGACACCTTGAAGATTCTTCCGTTCGACCAGAGAATTTCGCAGCGCGCGCCCCCAAGCGACCTCGTATGAAGGCACCCAAGTCCCGGCGCGGGTGCTCACGGTGCAAGCAGAGACATGTGAGACCGATCCTTGTCCTTCTTTCGCATGATCAGCCTGGTAATGGAAGCAGATTAAATGGGACGAGAGCCATCCTACCTGCAATAACTGCACAAGTATCGGCCGTCAGTGCCCGGGGTTCCAAAAGGAGCTGCGCTGGTCGAAGAAGTATGAGCGGGCTGGGAAATCACCATCTATAGGCACTGCAGAGCAAGACTTGAATGGTCCTACTACTTCCATATCTTCAGTACAGCAGGTCGACGACAGGAGGAATGATGCTGACTACACTGCGCAAGACGTCCTCAACTCCTGGAGTGTCGACACCGATCCCAGCATACTGCCCTTCTTGGACTCCAGCGTATTCCTACATGGAATTAATACTTTGGTAGCAGAGAATACGGCGTCAGATAGTGCCGCTGCGAACTCTAGTCCGTCTATTATTGTAGACGCAACAAGCCGCGGGATATTACGGACCCCCACCCATCTACCAACGATGTTGATCGAGCATTGGTTTGGATCCATTTGCCCCATGTGGTCTGCCTTTGACTCGGCCGTCAGTTACAATCGCCAGCTGGCTTGGAGCTCTTGGACCTCCTCAAAGGCCGTCTTCTATACAATGCAGGCCATGTCCGCGGCCTATCTCTCGGTCACCATGCCGCGCTTTTACGAGGCTCTATCCTCACTCAGCTCCTTGGCCGTTGCAGCCATCAACGAGGAAATCCGCCTAGTCCGCAGATCCCAGACACCAAAGGTCAAGTACGACCTCATTTACGCGGTATTCACACTGGAGAACTCGGTCCATTCCACCGCTTTGACAATCCCCGAGAATCCATGGCTGGAACCGGCTCGCGAATTGCTGTCGTTATGGACACTGGACATGTCGCTCTCGGACATACCAATCCATTCGTATTTCTGCCAGGCCCTGACGTATTGGGAAATGCTCCTTGCCGCACGGGGCCGTGGATCTGTACCTGCAAAGCTGGCGAAGAAGCGACAGCGCTATTACGCCAACATTCAACAGGCGATGGGGTTGGCTAACTATAGCAATAATAACAACACGGTCGCCCAAGACTCAGCTCTGTACGGACTGGAACAGACTCCACTAGGAACAGGAACAAGGCCGAACTCATGGTCTGGCGTTTCGAGTGAGGTTATTGATGTTTTCGGCCAGGTCCTGGCTTTATGCCATAATGCACATCAGCACAACAAAGACCAACGCCAAAGCCAAAGCCAAAGCATCGACGCGAACACGGCAACTGCCAGTCTATGCGACATATCGCTGGCCCACGAATTACAAAGAGGCCTGTTAGATATGGACTTCGAATCGCTGATTCTCATGGACGAAGTCCAGGGATTTCCCGTCCAGACGGAAGACGAGCATACACCAACAGCCCATCTGCTGCAGACTGCCGAGGCGTATCGTCAGGCTGCCTTGTTGCAGCTCCATTTGGCATTTCAAGATCTGCCGGTAACCTCAGAGAGTACAGTCGACGGGTTGACAGATGCCTATCCTGGCGGTAGTATGTATGATATGGCCGTGGAAAGCGGCCAATCTCGGAACGAACATATTCTTGCAATGGCTCTGGACTTGGTCAATATCATAGAACGTGTTCCTAGCCAGTCGGGGGCGAGATCTATTCATCTCATGCTCTATCTTTCTGCCGCGACGGGGCTTAAGGTTCAAGGATCCGATGGATGTCACGGAAGCCATGGTGTGGCTAGCATGGATACAGTCATTCCTCGATCAACCTTGGAGGTATCGAGAGCGAGACAGGTCATTCTTGCACGGCTCGATGGTCTCGGACAGACGCTCCCTCATAGGAGAGTAGATAGTACGATTGAGTTTGTAAAGGATATTTGGAAGCAGTATGATACGCAGGAGTCGCCGGCTTGCAGTGTCGTTTATTGGTTGGATGTCGTGGCCAGGAAGGGCTCTACTGTGACACTTTGGTGATTTAGAAAATCACCAGCTGGGATACATATTATTATTCGGAATCTTTTGATCTCCACATGAAACATTTTTATCTATAATTCAAGACCATACGGGCTTAGGCCATAGCGAAATAGATGCCGACCTTTTTTAGCTGGCATAGAAGAGACATCCATAGGCGCACGGTATCTGTGGATAGCGGTACATAATCCACCGTTATTCTGTGCACAGTAGATCATTAACCTTCGGAGTCGGGATACTGGGCATTGCACGATCAGCGAACAGCCCAAACAAGATATAAATTCTCGACAATGTCCAGAACCAAGACGATAATCAACTGAACCTCTGACTATTCTCAGTACATACCTATCTACTACAACATCTCAAGATGCGATTCTTCTTTATCTCCACCGTCCTCCTCGGAGCCGCTTTTGCTCAAGCCAAGGTATAACTCCCTAGTCGCCAGTCTTGTTGGTTAGGCTAATATACCTGTAGCTTCCCGCCGGTGCACCCTGCAAGAAAGATGGAAGTTTGGGTGTTTGCACATCAGGACTTTGTGTGGTATGTTGAGTCAACACAGCCCTTTTGAGTTGATGATCATATGCTAATGGAATTGTATCTAGCAAAACCCTAACCAGGGTCAAGGAGTGTGCAAGTGATTGTCAGGTCCGGGTATATCCAGGCTAGGGATCATCAGAACTCTAGTCCCTTGCGGAGTGCAAATGTTGATTGTTGTCAATTGTTAAGGCGCAGGCTGTATTGGAAATCTAGTTCTGGTCTTGGCAACCGTACCTGACCATGTCATCCGTTATATAGAACCAATGCTAGTACTGCTTCATGCTTATATCGCACTATGTATGTCTTATGTTCTTATCGGCGTATTCTAGCCCATGTCTAACCAGTATGGATGAACCACGGTACTTTGCATAAATAAATCGAAATATCTTCAACTTCCGAGCACCTTAATTGGCCTGGTTTCATGAGAAAATGACCCACTAAATTTGACCTGAGTACCGGCTCGGGTTAATCTATAGCAGCTAAAAATAGCCGGCATAGAGCCGCCTTTTATAAAACTCTTTCTATATCTATATCTATCTATATGTATATATCTCCCTCAGCCTCTCCTTTAACAATTCATCTGTTCGCGCACAAATCCATCTACCAACCATTCTTTCAATCAATCAATCAATCACTACATAGGGCAATTGAATCCCTTCGGTACTTCGCATCCACAATGCCCTCCACCACCACAACCGCTTCCGCCTCCGCCTGTACCGGGGCCGCAATGTACGAGCTCCCAATAAAAGACGCAGCGTGCGGCACTCCCAAGAACAAAGACAATGACTACGAGTCCCTCTTCTCAAGCTGCGCCGCCCCCGCCGCCGTCCGCACCTACCATGATGACTGTGCCCTCTTTGCGCCTGCACTGGACCAGTCCATCCAAAGTCTCACCGATTGTCTCTACGACGCCGGTGTCAAGTGGGAGGATGTCTGGTGCACAGGGAACACCAGCGCCTCTGCATCCGGGACGGCGTATCCTACTGCCACTGCTACATCTAAGGGGGCGTCTAGCTCCACTGATACTTCTACCGGTGCGAAAGAGACGGGGGCGGATACGAATGGGGCGACATCTGGTCGCGCATGGCTTTCTGGGGCTGTTGTTTGGGGGTTACTGGGGCTTCAGGCTGTTGGTGCTGGGATGGTCGTGTTTTCTTAGACTGTCGTTACTGTCTGTTGATTTGTATTCTATAGCTTTTACCATATCTCAATGGCTCCGGGGGAAGTAATATTAGGTTATTTAAACAGTTATAACGAGACAGTGGCATACTTGAATTAACAATGAAAATCTAGTATCTCTTGGGCTCTGTCACTGACTTGCTCGTGTCTGCTTTAGCCCTACGATATGCCAAATGTAAATGGAGATAGTCTTTGTCCACACTGCAGAGAAGGTCGGAGAAAGCGAGGCGAAGTTGGCTCTCATAGTCAGCTAGAATATTCCTCCGCTTGTGTCATTCAAGAGCATTCCACTACTGTGCCGATACCAAATCCGCCATCGCTCTCCAAATTTCCCGGGCGATGCTTTCCAAATCCGCTCCAGTTATCACAAAATCATGCTCATTGGGCGGGACCAAGGCCCGGAGAAACATCTCCTCGAAGTGAATCACCAGCGGTGCCCCCGAGATAGCAGCTGATCCGTCCTCATTTCTGGTGATGATTATCTCCTGTTCGCATCGTGCATGCTGCCCCCGGGTGCGGAGCGATGGGCCCATACTCCTCGCCGTCTGCCGTGGAACCCATTTCTCTAGGATGATCTTCTCGCTCGGTCGCTCGATTGAAATAATGATTGCGACTGTTACATCACCATTGGAATTACTGATCCACAGGTTGGCCATTGCTCGTAGATGGTTGGTACTCTCGGAATATCCGCACTCCACCACAACTGCTGGCCATTGCCGCGATCTACCGGGAGGGAGTGTCCAGGGCGAGAAGGAGGCATCTGGTTCCTTCGATATACCTCTAGACGTGACCCTGGTAGCACCATCCAAGCTAAGCTCGCTGTCCAGATTCATGGCCAAAGTCTGGCCGAGAAGCTTCTTCGTGAAGGCGCCATGCGCCACCTCGTGTGGCTTCTCTACAAGTTTCACGATCAGGTCTCTGGCGCCCTCGTCGTAGTATATCCTGGCTCCTTTTACGCCGAAGATCTCGATGGGGTGGTCATCCGAGCGTCGAACGATGGCTGGAGGAACGTTGGTGAAATGGACGTAGCAGGTGGTGTGGAGTTCTAGCTGAAGCGCGATGTACTTCTTGATACCGCGTACTGTCGACCCAACTGCGGTCGGTGTCCCAGTCGGCAAAGATGAAGGGAAAGGCATAGCGTTGACGGAAGTGTCTATGGTCGATGTGATGTTGGTTATAGCGTCTTGATCAACGGCACAGGTAAGGGATCCCATGATGACGCGGATTAAACCTTGGATGGTGGCGGTCTGGAAACTTTCTTTGTAAGATCTCCAATAGCGAAATCTAGTCTCTGCTGATTTAATCCCGAAAGCTAACAGCGTGATGATGGCAAGTAAAGGAAGAGTCTGTCCCCCTGGGGAAGTCGGGCTACGGTAGCGACTGGTCTAAACGGAACCCACGCCCAACAGATCCATTTACATTCGCCACCATGTAGGATTATTTGCCAAACAGTGCGAGTCACCGGTTATGTCAAAGCAACATATGAAGGAAATAGGAGGAAAGATTTAGCAGGATAGCTGGAGGGATATTCACCTTGATTCGCCTCCAGATAAAAGTATCTAGACAGTTGTGAATCGCTGCATACTGTTTCTATAGAACAGAGCCACGACTCTAAGGAGTGAGACGTAGCACTCCCAGATATACAGGCCCTGTGTACAACAACTAAGCAAGTCACGACTGAGTTTGAGAATATCGCCCTACGATCGGAGTGGAATGAAGTCTTTCCCCGGCTTCTCTGCTGTCGCCGCCACGTTATATTCCCATGTTGAGCTTTCGAGTCTCTATCATACTGATTAGCATAGTGATACATGGTGATAGATAGTGGAGACTTCGCCTCCACCCGCTTCGGGCAGGTACAAGCAGGCCCACCGTTGATATCAAGTCTCGGCAGAGTATTCCGTCTAGATTAAATCCGGTAGGTAAACACGAACACAAGTCTCCCGAGCCGATGACCGGTGGAACCAGACTATGCCGGTGTGTCAAGGATTCGGGGGAAACAGCCATTTGCGCTCCGCGGGGTTTCTCCATGGGCTCCCGGTCTTCACGACGAGATCCATCAAGACCGCAGATCACCGGGCTGGATGGTTTGTTCTAGAAAATGCACCTCCATGCGCCCGCATCCACCTTCCACACGAGGAAGACCCAGGCCACGTACGGCGTTGGTGGGGGTAGCTCTCGTGCTGCTTCGTCTAATCTCCTGGATGTAACCAGGCTCTGGCAGCGTAATGTGGGCCATGTTCGGTGAAGACAGGGCCAGCTTCGAGGGGAAGCCCGTGGGGTCACCAGTGGAAAGGGGGAAAACCCCGGGTTGTTGGGGAATGGGGTTGAAGTATCTTGGCTGTCTTTATTCTATATCCTTTGCCAGTGATCTCGATCTCGAACATCCAGACTGCGCATATTTGAGCTGGATTCGACACCAACCACATTCGCCATCACTGACGGAAATGACCCCCGTCCAAATATCCTGAGAACGATTTGCAGTATTTCAGCCAGCCCGCGATGGACGTGGAATCCGAGACCTGGAAACCCACCGAGCAACAAATCCAAGATGCCCAAGATCTGGCGGACTTTGGTCACGGCCAGACTCTCGAGCGTAAATTCAACCTATGGAGTATGCTAGCTCTGGCATTCTGCGTTCTGGGAACATGGTCAACCTTCGCACAAGACTTGTCTGATGGCCTCATCAATGGTGGTCCAATCTCTATCCTCTGGGGCCTTGCCCTGGTGACATTCTGCAATACATGCGTGGCAGTTTCTCTGGGAGAAATCTGCAGCAGCATGCCAACAGCACTGGGACAAGCCTACTGGATCTTCCGCTTATGGAGCAGCCCCCTCGGCCGCTTCGTCTCTTATATCTGCGCGTGGATCAATGTTTTTGGATGGTGGACTCTTGCTGCCTCCCAAGTTGCATTCATGACCAACTTTATCCTCGGCATGAAAGTAATGTTCGATGAGAGCTGGACTGGTGCGTCCCAAGGGTGGCTTGAGTTTGTTGTATATATTGGGTGCGTGTTCGTCCTCACATTGATCAATGTCGTTGGCTGTCGCCGGGATAACTTCCTCCCTTGGCTCAACAATTTCGTGGGAGTGTGGTTCTTGGGACTCTTCTTGGTCTTCTGTCTAGCCCTTCTTATTTCCGTGGGGATCAAGCCAGGCCTGTCGTACCAGCCTGCCTCGTTTGTCTTTGGGAAATGGATCAACCAAACAGGGTGGTCGGATGGGGTTGTGTGGTTTATGGGATTGGTTCAGGCCGCGTATGTTAATCCTCTTTTATTCTACGTCAAAACCTTCCAAGGCTAACAACCAAAAGTTATGGACTGACTGCATTCGACGCGGTGATCCACATGGTCGAGGAGATCCCAGCCCCTCGAAAGAATGCCCCCAGAGTTATCTACTTTGCCGTGCTCTCCGGTGCAATTAGCGGCTTCATCTTGATGATGGTGTGCCTTTTCTGTATTCAGGAGGTGAACACTGTCATCAACTCACCAAGCGGTCTGCCGTTCATGACATTAGTCCAAGAGACCGTTGGGCTGAACGGCGCCGCTGTGCTCATCTCCCTATTCATTATGAACGGTCTTGGTCAGAGCATTAGTATCGTAACCACTGCATCTCGCCTTACCTGGGGCTTTGCCCGCGACGGCGGACTACCATTCAGTCAATATCTCTGCCATGTCGATCCAATCTGGAAGGCCCCCGTTCGCGCCTTATGGTTCCAAGGCGTTCTGATCGCCCTAGTCGGCATCCTTTTCCTCTTCGCCGAAACCGTCCTCAGCGCTATTCTCAGCGTGAGTACTATCGCACTGACCATTTCCTACGGTCTCCCCATCATGACCGTACTCTGGGTCGGACGCGATCAACTTCCACCGGGGGGTCAGTTCCGTCTAGGGAAGATGGGCGTTCCAGCATACTGTGTCAGTCTGGTTTACTGCGTCATCACGTCGATTTTCTTCTTCTTCCCTACTGTTCCCAATCCACCGGGCGGGGAGATGAACTATGCCATCGCGGTCTTTGGCATCATGCTGGTCATTGCGATGGCTTTCTGGTTCATTCAGGGGAACCGCACGTATTTGAAAACCGAGGAGTCTTCCATTGCGATGGTCATTCAGGCGCAAGAGCAAGCGAACAATGAAAGCCCCGTTTCTGACCAGCGGAAGGATTGCTAAGTGTCTGTGAAGCGGGCTGATCGACGTATGAGCGGAGAAGTGGGCGGCGATGGTGCCATGAATGATAAGGGCGGGTCGGATTTTGATTATTGTATATAGAAATAGAGTGCATAGATGGTCAAGAATGTAGACACATTGGGTTATGAAGTAATGCATATTCAAGTTACGTCTTCTCAGCCTCATCCTCCGGCTCAATCCCTGGCGAGCGCACCGAAGACTGAATCTGGTAGGAAGATGCTTGTGAAGAATCGCCTAGACTCCTCCTAAGAGGACAGTCTCATTCCTGCCACGATTTTTGAACGAGACTTACATGAAACGCATTCCTACATATCATTGAAAGAGTCCTTGGAAAACCCGAAAATAAATAATTGAACACTTTCTATATACACACACCAGGAGCCAACCTAGATCTTGGACTTCATATTGACATGAACAGCCTTGATAGAGGAATAGGCGTCCAGGCCAGCCTCACCCAGTTCACGGCCAATACCACTCTGCTTGACACCCCCAAACGGAATCCGCCAGTCACTATCATTACTGGAGTTAATCCAGACCATACCTGCCTGGATCTGCTTAGCGACACGATGGGCGCGGGTGAGGTTAGTGGTGAACACGGCACCGCCGAGACCATAGGTAGTATCATTGGCCATCTGAACAGCCTCTTCCTCAGTACTGAAGCGGGCAATCACACAGAAAGGACCGAAAACCTCCTCCTCGTAAATTCGCATCTTGGGGGTAACGTCCGTGAAGACGGTAGGCTCGAAGAAGAATCCTTTGCCATTACCGACACCCTTGAACGGCTTACCGCCAACTGCGAGGGTAGCCTTCTCGGACTTGCCGATATCAACATAAGACATGATACGGTCGTACTGGGCCTGAGTGACCTGGGGGCCCTGGAAAGTAGACTCGTCGAAGGGATCGCCCACCTTGGAGACATTCTTGATCTGGGCTTTGAATGCCGCGAGGAACTTGTCGTAGATATTATCCTGAACGAGGATACGCGAAGTCGCCGTGCAAATCTGTCCCTGGTTATACATGATACCGATATGTGCCCACTCAACAGCCTGCTCGAGATCCGCGTCGTTGAAGACCACCAGAGGGCTCTTGCCGCCGGTTTCAAGAGTAATGTTCTTGAGATTCACACTGGCCATCTTCATGATTTGCCTTGCGGTAGCTGTGCTACCAGTGAACGCGATCTTGTCAACATCCATGTGCGAAGCAAGGGCTGCACCGGCCACGGTGCCGTGGCCGTTGATGATATTCACAACGCCAGGCGGGAAGCCAGCTTCCACAATAAGATTCGCAAGAAAAAGGATAGAGAGGGGGGTTTGTTCAGCGGGTTTCAGGACGACTGTATTACCACACGCAAGGGCAGGGCCAAGCTTCCAAGCAGCCATAGAGAGAGGGAAGTTCCATCTAAGGTTGTTAGCTACAGGAATGAGAGAAAAAAGTAATGGGGGAAAATCTCACGGGATAATCTGGCCACAAACGCCAACCGGTTCCCGCACGGTGTAGGCAAACTTGTCTGGCGTAGTGCCAATAACCTGCCCAAATATCTTGTCGGCATATCCACTGTAGTAGCGGATAGTCTCAGCAGTCTCGGTCATATCATCATCGCGCGAAACGGTATACGGCTTTCCATTGTCGCACGTCTCGATAGTCGCAAGGGTCTGGCGGTTGTCCTCGATGAGTTGCGCCAGACGGTTCATCAGCTTACCGCGCTCAACACCAGGAAGATCCCTCCAGCTTGGGTTGTTTAGTGCGGCGCGTGCGGCCTTGACGGCGGTGTCAACATCCTTCTCCGAGGCAGCATGAACAGAGGCGATTTCCGTAGCGGTGCTTAAAACAGCAAAATATCAGCACTTTGGTAGTCGTTCAATAATCAAGGCCCAGTTTACGCACGCAGGGTTGATACTGGCGATCTTGTCACCAGTAGACGACTTGACCCATTGATTGTTGATGAAGAGGCCGGTGGGCTGAGACCAGACGCGCCCGTTGGGGGCAGTACATTGCACAGATAGTGAATCCATTGCGATAGAAGGAATGTGTAGGTGTTACAAGAAGATTCGGCTTGAGAGGAAACAAGAGGCGATTAAGCACAGCCAGAGTCGGCCCTTAAAGTCCACGGCAGCTACATCACCGATAGATAGCATTGAGAAGTGATTCGGCACGACATGCCCAAAGTAGAAGGTCAATGAGCTTCGCTGTGACAGTGTCTGGAGACGAAGGCCCCCACGGCATCTCCACACGATCAAATGCAATCCCGAGTCGGGGTACGGGGACGCTAGCCTTAATTGGGGAGGTCCAAGCAACCTCGCCACGGGAGACCGATGGAGATGGTTTTCGAATGAGGTGCATCTTGTGTTGTTGATTCAAAGTATTCGACGTGTTCAAGATAATAAAGTATTCAGCGGTCTGATCTTCGAAATGTCCTATACAGCAAACTCGTCGGAGTGACTATGCTTTAACTTCCCAGTTCATGTGTCAACCATCGCACATGGTTTCCCGACTATAATCAAGCTTAATTTTATATTTGACATGGCCGATTAGCGTAATCATTGGTCTGCAGTGCATGCACTGGGGTCAACCTGCCCTATCAGCGAAACCTCCTGTCACCCAGGGTGGCATACAGATCACCGCTCTGATTGGCCCAAACCTCCGCCAAAAAGCGAGTTTACGCAAAAGATATTGCCCTGCAGGAGAAGGAACAACATCCAGCAGAAAGGCACTCGGCCTTCTCCAGAATTGACCCAAACTGAGCCAGATCCACCGCCCATCGTCGGAAAGAGTCGCGAAATACGCGCGACCCAGCCAAACACCGCCGGACTTCCTGATCGGGCAGGTACATGCGGCTATCTATGGATTTGTAGCAAAGTGCACCGTCTATATAAGCGCCTGCTGCCGATGAAGTTGATGGTTCCCCAGCTTCTCAAGTTGTTTTTTGCACCATCTTCCACCATGGCTTCTGCCCCTGATACCACTTCCATCCCGGGTTACACCATCTTCCGGGAGGGAGACGGTGATAGCGTTGCTGCCCATGCCATGACACCCCAGGGCCCTTCCCACCCTCTTGGTATGTGATAAGAGAGCGAAATTTTAGCAGACAAGAAAATGTTCAAGTGTTAACCCTTCGCAGACCAACTCTCTATTCATGAGGTTCCCGAGACGGCCAAGCTTGTCCGCGCCTACTGCAACCCCAAGACCGTCAAGTTCAACTGCATCACCCTGCGTGAGCCCCCCAAGGCCGAATATGCCGCTTTCAAGGCTGGAAATATCCCTGCCCCGGATCGGAAGGCTTTCACAATTGTTATCATCCGCGAGACGGAACAAGTCGCCGAGGTCATTGTGAACTTGAGCAAGAACAAGGTCGAGACTTACAAGGAGATTCACAACGCCATGCCCACTCTGACTCTGGAGGATCTGGATGTTATGGAGCGCATCTGCCTGAGGGACCCCCGTGTCATTCGCGCGTGCAACGAGGTCGGCATCACTAATATGTCCAAGGTCTTCGTGGATGCTTGGGCTATTGGTATCGACGAGCGCTGGGGCTTTGACCGCCGCCTCCAGCAGGGTCTTGTATACTACCGCAGCTCTGACTTTGACAACCAGTACGCTCACCCCCTAGACTTCAGCGTTGTTGCCGATACCGAGAAGGAAGAGGTTCTCAGTGTTGATATTCGTCTTGTCAATGGCGAGCGCACCGGTGTTCCTCTGCAGGAGCACAACTACCTCCCCGAGTTTATTAGCGACAAGTATAACCACGACCGCCTCAAGCCCATTGATATTACCCAGCCCCAGGGTGTATCGTTTAAGGTCCGCGGTAACGAGCTGCAGTGGGCTAACTATAAGATGCACATTGGCTTCAACTACCGTGAGGGTATCGTTATCTCCGACGTGCGCTCCCATGACATGTACGAGGATCGCGAGCGGACTCTATTTAACCGTATCTCTGTTGTTGAGATGGTCGTCCCCTACGGCTGCCCTGAGAAACCTCACCACAAGAAACACGCCTTTGATGTTGGCGAGTACGGTACAGGTCTAATGACCAACTCCCTGAAGCTGGGCTGTGACTGCAAGGGTGCCATCCACTACATGGACGGAGTTATGTCTACTGGCAGCGGCGAGGCGGCCGTCATCAAGAACGCTATCTGCATTCACGAGGAGGATAATGGTCTCCTATATAAGCACACGGACTACCGCGACGGCACTGTTATCTCTGCGCGTGACCGTAAGCTTATCATCTCTCAAATCATCACCGCCGCCAACTACGAGTACGGCTTCTACCACACATTCACTCTGGACGGCACATATGAGCTCGAGATGAAGCTCACCGGCATGCTCAACACCTACTGCATGCAGCCTACTGAGACTGCCGCTCCCTGGGGCACTCAGGTTGCTCCTGAAGTCACCGCCCACAACCACCAGCACATCTTCTCCCTCCGCGTCGACCCCGAAATCGACGGCACCAACAACACCGTCGTGCAAAGTGACGCTGTCTCCGCCGAAGCTGCCGTCGGCTCCCCCGAAAACCCTTACGGCAACGCTTTCCTCAGCAAGAAAACCCCCCTCCGCACATCTCTCCAGGGCGCCGCCGATTACTGCTACGAGACCCAGCGCTCCTGGGATATCATCAACCCGAACCGCGTGAATGAGGTCTCCAAAAAGCCTGTGGGCTACAAGATTCTCAACAACAACTGCCCGCCTCTGCTGGCCAAGCCCGGTAGCACCGTGTACAACCGCGCTGCGTTCGCTCGCAAGCCGCTCTGGGTCACACCCTACAAGGACTACGAGCTCTTCCCTGCTGGCGACTACGTGTGCCAGTCCACCGGCGAGGAGGACCACCCCTTTAACTCGACCATTCTGGACTGGGCTAAGCGCAACGAGGTTATCGAGAACACCGATCTCGTCTGTTACATCCAGTTCGGTCTGACCCACTTCCCCCGCACAGAGGACTTTCCTATCATGCCCGCGGAGCCCGTCAGCGTCATGCTGCGCGCCTCGAACTTCCACCAGAAGAACCCCGGTCTTTGGGTTCCTCCCAGCGCGGTCTGTGTCGACACCATGTCGAAGAACGCGTTCCCGTCTGCTGCGTCGATGTCGTGCTGTGCATCAAATAACCCGTCCAGGCTGTAACTTAGTCTGTAAGCGTTGATATTCGCGATTGGTGTTTTGAAAACAAATATAGAAAGAACTTTGGGCCGTGCTTGGAATGCACACTGTAAATAGGTATTGGTAAACTTAGGCTGATATAGAAATTTTATCTTCACATTTTCAGATCTATCTTCAAATATCTTGCTCTAAGCGCTAGTTTCAGCAAAAGAACTTATCCCAAGTTATTAAGTACTAACTACTAACAGAGGCCTTACTATGGACTGGACTATATATCTGTATTTTCGGGTATACTAGAACGCACTACTAGAGTATATAAATTATAGGGGTTAAGGTTATAGAATAAATATATATCCTATATATCGAGATAATCAATTTACGATGAAATACGGTTGTTAGGAATAGCTGAATTTAGTGGGGTGACTGGCTGACCCGTGATTTACGTTACCCTTAGTTATTAAAACAGCCTCATCCAGATAGGGCAAGTCACACTGATTCTAGAAAATCAATTCTGTATAGGTACCTATGTAGTCAATCCCAGGCGTCGCATAAATCTGGCCTCGTGTTGCAAGGTATTGCTGTTATCCTTTCCAAAGCACGCCTCGGCCACATAATCAGCCTTCCCTCGCAGTGTTGTGGCCTCTTTCGTGAAGCCTGTTAGGTCCAACGCGGCGGAAGCCAAGCGGTATCTAGGTATAAGTCATTAGCGTAGTGCCTGGGTCCGAGGAAAGATGGGAGACGGACACGTTGATGAGGCGAGGATCCAAATAAACCGGAAATGTCGATTCCGACGTCGCTTTACCACCCAACTCCAGCTCGCATTGCTCAGCAAAGTTCTCTGTGACCTTTGAAACATCCTCGAGTGTGTGTCCACCACTGGCAACGGTCGCAAGAGTTTGTTCCATTTCATTGATGTGCCTAATCCGGGCGTCGCTGACATCTGAAGTCGCCCCTGTGCATTTGCGGCACTCACATTGGTCGAGTTTGAGGAGATGATTCAGGTCTCTTTGTCGTTGTGCCTTGTCCATCCAGATTTCAGGGGCAAGGTAGTTGACAGTCAGCTCGTCAGAAGGAGAGATCTCGGCTAGAGCTCTAAGTTGCATTTGCTCTTCTTGCGGATTCCAGTAGTAGATCAAATTCGACTGGCAAGAGTGGTTTAGGTAGGCGCCCTTCTCCCCGTAGCCGAATGCCTCTGGTGTCTGCGACCATTCGGCGCAAATGTCGTAGCTCACAATCTGGAATCGTTCGAGATTCGAACTGCCCTGGATGATGCTGTAGGATTGAAGCTGATCCTGGCTCAAACGTGCACTCTCAAAGGCTTCTTGAAACACCTCCGAGCTCAACTGCTGCATACTGAGCATTGCATCAGCCCGACTGTTGATCACGCCTCCCAGTCGGTCAGTAGCAACGTTGAAGAGAACTGGTTCCTGCATCACTAATTCGCCGGGCTTGAAATGGCGGCCCGCGACAAGCGAGTGTCCTTGGACACTGCTTTCAAGGACTTCGAAGTTCATGGTCACAGTGGTTTCGTGGAGGTTTGATAAGAACAACGCGGGAGAGCATGTTATGATTCAGGAGTTTTCTTAATACAAAATATTTAGTATCCTCGTTCATCACACCGCAAGCTGCCCCGCAGTCAGCTGTTGATACATGCGCCTTTTTTGGATGACATAAGCGGGCCTTGCAGGTCAATGATCCCGAAAAGCTCCCGAAAACTACGATCAAAACCTGACTTGACCTAACAACACCACCGCATCTTACGAAGGCTAATTACTTCAAAGACTGTTCAAATGGGTACTGGAGGTTCCGTCCGTTCTATCAGAATTTTCAATTTCTCCCTGGTCTATATTCTATACTATATTAAAGTTGGCTTTTTTTCGACGATATGGCCGAAATGGCTTACATAGGTAGATGGTGTCGGACCATATCTCGCCGATCGCCTACGGAGTGGAATTCAGGCCATGTAGCTAGTCATCATATACATATGATCAATTGACTACCTGCTCCGGATTGCTGCACAGATGGGACAAGGGCTTTTCTATCTATACGTTGAACAAAAGTACAAAACATGGAGCTGTCATACGGCACTAGTAAGAATTGATAACTCAGAGAAGCATGGAATTGACTGCTGGATTGATTATTGCTCCCAGGAACGTTCAATTGGATACCTTCGTGATGGAAGACACAGGTCAGATGGAGGAGCTGTGAGTCTTCAAACTGTATACATAGTTGGTGGATGTGTGTGACGTTAGTAAGCAAGTGGGGATCGGGTAAGCGGCAAGGAAGCGCCACTGCGGAGATAACGGAGATTGTCCCACCTCGGAGCTTGGACTGTATATTTTCACGTATCATTTGTTATCCAAATTATTAGCGCGACGATCAGTGCTTAGAAATCCCATCGTCTCTTTTTTCTTTAAATCTCATCCTTCTTTCATCACACCTCAGTCCAACAAATGTCGAAATGACTGCCATCTCGCGCGTCCTCTCCTACGCAGTCAACAAGCCGTATCGGACCCGCGACCTTCGCGACGAGCCCTCTCCCTATCTCAACCAAGATGGATACGTCGACTTCGCCCCGGGGGACATCGAGAACCCCCGGAACTGGTCCATGGCTCGCCGTGTAATCATCACCATCACCGCCATCCTCCTCGTCGTGAACGCGACCTTCGCCTCCAGCTCGCCCAGCGGCTGCTTTGGCTCCATCTCCGAGCACTTCGAGGTGTCGACCGAAGTCGCAGGCCTGACAATCACCCTCTTCCTGCTCGGCTACTGCGCTGGTCCTCTCATCTTCGCCCCGCTAAGCGAGTTCTACGGCCGCCGCTGGATTTTCTATATCACCTTCTCGTTATACCTCGCTTTCAACTTCTTATGCGCTTTCGCGCCGAACCTCGGCGCTCTACTTGTCGGCCGGTTTCTCACAGGAACATTCGTCTCTGCGCCCTTGAGCAACTCCCCAGGCGTCCTAGCAGACCTCTGGGATCCTCTACAGCGCTCCAACGCCATGGCCGGCTTCTCAGCAATGGTCTACGTCGGACCCGCCCTAGGCCCCGTAATCGCCGGGTTCCTCGAACTAGACAAAGACTGGCGATGGAGTTTCTACGTCCTCCTCTGGCTAGGCGGCGCAACTGCTGTCCTGATGCTCACGATCCCCGAGACATTCTCGCCGATTGTTCTCTGCAACAAAGCAAAGCGCGTCCGCAAGGCCAAGATCCCGGGATACGAGAACGTCAAGGCCCAAGCCGAGGATAGTGATCGCACACTGGTGGGCATTTATAAGGTTGCGCTCACCCGCCCGTGGATTATCCTCTTCGATCCGATTTCGCTCCTTTGTGCGATTTACATGGCTGTGGTTTATACCCTGCTCTATATGCTTTTCAGCATCTACCCGATTGTATTCCAGGAGCGGCGCGGGTGGAACTCCGGAGTGGGCGAGCTGCCTTTGATTGGGACTGTGGTTGGCGCTCTAATCGGGGGTTTGGTTGTGTTAGCGGATACCCATATACGACAGCGCAGGATTGAGCGCGGCGAGAAGAAGATGGAGGATACGGTTCCTGAGGACAGACTTACCCTTGCGATGATTGGCGGCGTTGGCTTTCCGGCTACCATGTTTTGGTTCGCGTGGTCGGCTGAATACAAGTAAGGCCCACCTAAAACCAGGTAGAATACAGTGCAAGCAAACAATACTGACCCATATAGTTATGTCCACTGGATCGTCCCCACCCTCGCCGGATGCTTCCTCTCAAGCTGCCTCCTTCTGATTTTCGTCTCATACCTAAACTATCTCGTCGATTGCTATATAATGTACGCCGCCTCCGCCATCGCAGCAAACACCATCGCCCGATCCGCCTGCGGAGCCGCCGCGCCGCTCTTCACAAACCAGATGTTCACGGCCATGGGGATTGGCGGCGGAGGGAGTCTCATCGGCGGTGTTGCGACTGTGCTTGGGATCATCCCGTTCTTGTTCTATAAATACGGAAAGCAGATTCGGGTGCGGAGTAAGTTTGCGCCGGCGCTGGATGTAAAGAAGAATCAGACTACGGATGAGGAGGCTGGTGCTGCTTCTGGGGGTATTCAAGGTGAAAGCGAACGTCACAGTGTGTCGGAGTCTACTGAGACTGCAAGCTCTGAATCGACCGTTGGTGATGCAGAGCATGAAGGAGAAGGTCAAAACGCGGTGACTGGGGGGACGACCGTGGAGGGTCACGGAACTACCAAGGAGGGTACTTCCTAAATAAAAACAAAATGTTTATAGAGGTGGTCCGGCGAAATAGATGGATAGATGCACATATAGACTACGTATATATATTGCCACACGGTGGCAAGCTATTCTTCACAACAATAATGCATTATGTAGATGCACCTTCGTCTCATCCCGACTCTAGTATAATTTAACTGCTACACTAGGAATACCGTCCAGAAGCATCGGTTAACAATCTCATCAGAAGTGAAGCTGCAATGCAAATACCCAGAGTTCGATCTATCCAAGCCAGTACCGCTTGTTAGATGATTTCCTTAATATTGTAACACCATTCAACACTTCCCTGTCTAGCGTACTGAGGGGAGAGATGGTCTACCATTATATGTCGCATTATGACCAGGCGAAGTACGGACCGGGTAGTCCAACAAAAATAAATCTCCTCTGCCTGCCTTAATAAATTAGTTAGACGCTTGTTTAGAAGTTACAAATATATATAGATTACCTTTATTGGAAATCTTATTATTGTTCTCGTTGGCTCTATTACTACTTTTCAAAATTACGGCAGTGATTGCTTGTTGCCTGTCATTATACACAATTGAAGGCAACAGCATTTATATTCAGGACTGGATTGGAGACCATGGAGCGATGGCCCGTGCTTAGATTATCTCAAGCAGACCATGCGTATCAACTCGTTAAGTTTTCCAGTAGTAGTTGAACCACATACCGGTCGTGCAGATGACTAGTATTTTCGAAGGTCTTATTGAAGCTAGAATTACCGCCATTCGCGCTTTAGTAGTATTATTAGTATTATTATTAGTATTATTATTAGTATTATTATTAGTATTATTATTAGTATTATTATTATTATTATTATTATTATTATTATTATTATTATTATTGATACGTAGTAAAATAGTAAAGATAGACCAAGGCACCGTAGATCCTGTCATACTCAGCAATGATTTGACAGGCCACGGTCGGCCTTACTTCTCTTGAAAAGCGCCATGTATCTGCCTTGTACTTCGAGGCTATGTTTGCCCGCTCGCGTAAGCAACTCAACATGGTACTGGTGTGCTCCTCTTATTATTTCACAGATACGTAGTACTCAAAGCTGGGAACTCATAAAGCCGGCACTGTTGCCAAAATTTTTAGTTCCTCATGAGAAACTAATACAAAGCTTGCATATAAACATATCCTTGGTCTGTGGCATGTAGCACATGATTGAACAAGGGAGAAGACCGGAAACTCTCACAGACGATATCTACCCAGGTATGGAGCATTCTTTACCCTTACGTCGTAGAGTAGAATGTTACCATTTATCCTGCGGCTCGAGCGGACAAGCCAGCGTATTCATGGTTATAAAGCTGTTAGATTTACGAGCTAAATTAAAATCTGGGCCATTTGTTCGAAAATACAGCCAGTATGGGAGTAAAACGGATTAAAAAGGATTCAATGCTGTCGGGTGCGAATTCTGGGTATTATTGATAAACTTCGTGAACTTGGAGTTAGCAAGACAGTTTCCTTGCCTCAGGTTTGAGAATATTGCCCCATATGTAAGCTATTGCTAATAGCATTAAAGCTTGTTGTCGTTGGAGACCAGTCGAACGGCAAGTCATCACTTCTCGAAGCACTCACTGGGTTATCGTTCCCCATAGCCAGTGATCTGTGTACCCGATATGCGACGCAGATAGTGCTTCGTCGATCGAGGCTTGAGGATGCTGGAGCTAAAATAAGCATCATCCCTGGGCGTAAGGCTCAAACGGATGATGATGAAATGAAAGGACATCTTTTGAGCTTCGAGCAATCGCTTCCCCTGGATCAATTCGGAGTGGCTGGATTCACCTGCATTTTTGATGAGGTATAGATAGACCATGGCCATATTCAGCATATTACTAACTATACAGGCTGCTGAATACATGGGAGTGCCGGGGCCGACGACGGAGAATCTAGAGAACCTCAAGAAACGTTTCTCAGATGACATTTTGAAGATCGAACTTTCTGGCCCAGAGCAAAGGTATTGTACAAAGAAACGAAAAATCAGACCAGTCAGGTACAGTAGGACAAACAAACGATAACGGTTTAAAGAAAAAAAAAAAATAAGAGGACCGTAATCGCGTTTGCAGTCAAAAAGATGAAAAGAAAAGCGCCATGCCACCAACCAAGGTTGTATACCGAACGCCATCTATCGTGGAATAGAGCAACATGCTTTGAAACAAGGAAACAAAATATCCTCGTGAAGACGCAAATGAGTAAAATGAGATCAGAAAAGATAGAGTAGCGCAATCAACGTAATGAGGTAATGAGATCAGATGGATATATAGAAGAAAATAGACAGAATTCCAAAAGATATTCAAGGGAGGATTGTGATGACCCTTGGGAGATCATGTGGAGTTGGCTGTACTTGGGCACTCATGTTCGAGAAATCATTCGTGGCCTTGTAACTACGGAGATCCCCGTCAAAAGAATGACGTGTCCGTTCATTCGAATTCCCGTAGTCCACTGGCTGAGGGTGCGGGCGTTGATCAAGACTATTTGCAAAATTTGTTCCGTTACTCCCATTCTGGCTCCTTGTATTATGGGTGTGAGGAGTACGTGTAACAGACGGCGCATACACGGCCTGGTGATCGTCTGAAAAGGGATTTTGCTTCATGGAAGGTTTAATTGGCTTCCCTGGGTCCGAAGAAGTTGCGGAGTCATCCCCGAGACCACTAGGACGAGCAGCTGGAGGAGGCACGTACGTCTCGTGTTGTTGCAGGTATTTGAATTTACCCTGGGTCACCCATTCACGAACAATATCCACATCGTAAGGGAAGAAGACCTTCTGGACCGACTTGATGGCAAACCGAGGGAGGAGACAAATCAACACAGTGATGAGAAGAACCACCCAGAAGGACAAGGAACCGTATACTTCCGCCCCTGAATGGTAGAACTGGCCGGACTCAGTGAAACAGGAATAGATACCAGTCCAGGCAAAGATAAGGAGCGAGCTGATAGCGTTAATCAACACGGTCAGCCAGTCCCATCTGTATGTATTCAAGAGAATGTAAGTGTTGCTGGAGACGACGGCAGCACAAGCAACCAGAATTCCCATTCGTGTTCGGTCATTAGTATTCAACCCATTTGCAGTTACGAAATTCGCCGGTTGGTACAGGAGATACGGCATGAAGAAGCAGATAATTGACTGGTACAGACCGTCGGCCATGTACAACCTGGAATTCGTTAATAACTGAAAGAAGGGGAGGGAGCAAAAAAGACAAGAGAATCTTGACGTTAACATACCAGAATTTGAGCTGTGACCATTCCTTCCGCTCGATACCTCTCATGTAAAGCTGAGGAACAGCCAGCGACACCTTATCGTCGACGTCTTGATCAAGGATTCCCATGAAAATAACAGGCAATGATGTGAAAACAACGTTGACGAGGACAATGTATGTGTATTCAAACAAATAAGAACCGTCGAAATCGTTGTAAATGCAGTACCAAAAGAGAGTAAAGGTCCACACCAAGTTCTATGCGAGTTATTACCCTGAGTTCGAGTTGTGACTTGAATAAATGGTGTCTGGATTAAGTTAAAATCACTTACCTTGTAGAAGAAGTTGGCAATCGTCTCTCCCATACGACGATAGGAGTATCTTCCGTGGACCAAGATGAGCCGTTGGAGGAACCGGAATTGTCCAATGGCATAATCAGCCGACATGGCCGCTTGTCGACCTTCTTCACCAGCGATACCGACACCGACATCCGCTTGCTGAATCATGGTAACATCGTTGGCACCATCACCAATTGACAGAGCCATAATGTTCAGACCATTCTTGACTAGTTTCACAACATCCGCCTTTTGGGCAGGGCTGACTCGACAGCAAAGAACCGACCGGCACTGCTTGCAAAGTAAAAGGAACTTTTGCTTCAATTCATCGGACAGCATAAGCTTAAGGGAGTCACCGTCAATTACGACGGCATGCGTTGGCGGTGGTGGGGCATGTTCTTTGCGAGCAGCAAGGAGCTCTTCGTCGCTGCCAGTCAAGCCGAATTTCTGCAAATGATGGTCCAATTCTTCCGCAGCCTGTTGCATTTGAGACTCAGGGACATTGAACACAATCAATTCCATATCGTTGTTCAAGAGGTTGCACGAGAAACCGATATTGATAGCTGTCTCAACCTTATCACCAGTCAGAACCCACAGCTTGATACCGGCATCTGCGAGCAAAGATATGGTATCCGGTACACTATCCTGGAGTCGATCCTCGATAGCAGTTCCACCGATGAGCATAAGGTCCTGCTCAATGGCGCTAGCCACATGTTCGAGCTTCTCCTCACGTTCGGTCAGCGCAGCAGCTGCAATGTCATGTTCCCGGCTCCATGTCTGATACTCTTCTTCATCAATCACCCGGTCTGCAACACAGAGGGTTCGCAATCCTTCACGCGCAAAAACCTCAAGCTGGTCAGCAGTTTTCCGTCTCAACTCCTGTTGCTTCCCATGAGCCAGGCGTGAGTAGATGATGTTGTCCGCTCCCTTGCAGAAAAGTCTGATTGTTCCGTCAGGCATCCGAATAATGGCACTCATACGCTTTCTTGAAGAGTTGAATTCAAGGAGGTTGAGAACGGTGTACGTTCGTTCTTCGCCCATGATATTGAGGATCAAATCATCGCCTGATCTTCCAATAACGGTGAAGCCGCAATCCCGAGCCGCGCATACCAGAGCGGCCTCATCGGGCGATTGTGCCTTGAACTCAATTTGGGGAGGGTCACCGGGGGTTTGTTCAGTGATAACGGTATGGCACACCGCCAAAGCAACCATAAAATGCTCAGCAGCGGCCTTCTGTTTTTCGCCGGATGCGCCATCCAGGTCCGAGACGAATTTGGATGAGACAAAGGTCAGATTTTCGTCACGTAAGTAAGGGTTGTCATGCATCCCGCGAAGCATCCCAAGCATCTTGACGGTATCGGCGGCAACCCTTTCTTGGGCACGCGCAGTTTCGGTCTCCGCATCCCCACCTTCGCGGCGCTTCATACCAGCCTGTGCTTCCGTGAAAGCTTCGCCATATTGGACTCCGCTGATGGTACACTTTTTGAATTCCATGACGTTCTGGGTCAGCGTCCCCGTCTTGTCAGAAAAGATGTACTCAATTTGCCCGACGTCATCCGAGATGTTCCAGGATTGGGGAACACAGGCAAGTTCTAGCTTGTCGTAATACATAAAAACATCGCAGTGCATGAAAACAGCCTGGAACGTGCGAACAATTTCCAGCGAGATGTAAAGCGGAATGGGCACCAAGTTCTGAAATAGGACAACGGCAACCCAGAATGTGACAATACCAGTAACTGGCGGGGTGGTGTCTCCAGGTGGCGAGTAATCAAAATAATTTAGTGATTTAACGCTTGAGGCCCACGCACAACCGTTGATGACGCCCATAACAAAACACATGAGAAACAGAATGACGAAGTTATGGATGACGTTCCAGTTCAAGTCCTTGGCGAGTTGCGCCCGTTTGGTTGGTGTTATGCCGGAGTTTAGCATAATCTTGGACTCGGAACCAGTGAAAACGACAACTCCCAAAACCCATTCTGTATTGCGAAGGGAACAGCCACGGAGCAACATGTTGTTGATGGTGATGGGTTCGACCATCTCCTTTCGAGGAGCATCAGGGGATTCCGGATCACGCTGATCCCAGCGGATCGAAGCGTTGTAGGAATACAAATTGGCAGTCGGGGCCTCGCTCTCGATCACAAACTCGGCCTTCTCACAATCCCTCGCATGTCGAACTTGACGACCACAGTTCAGGGCTTGTCGCACTTTTAGGTTGGTCTCCCCATCCAAGTTCTTCGTTTCAACGAAGCACGCGCCATCAAGATCGGAGGTCGACAACACAACGATATCGGCGGGAATCGGATCTTCGTTGTATAAGCGAATAAAGTCCCCAACTTGGACGCTTTTCCAGTAGTCTCGCTTGAACCGGGCCTCATCTGGGGTTTGCTTCGCCGTGTCGAGCACGCTGCCGCCTTTCTTTGGAGGCGTTGCAACGGGCGAAGGAGAGGCCCTCGGATTGTGAGCAGCCTTATCGGGATGAAGGAATTTGATTCCCTGTTCCCCATTGGAATTAGGCCACTCCGGGCGCGCCTCGGGGTTGGGCGATGGAACGGGGGTCATCTGGATAGCATCATGGTCGCCACCTTGATAAGGGTTTGACAAATCGCGCTGTGAATATACTGAAGCCCGTGGAGTGGCTGTTGTCATGAAAGAAGCACGTCTGCCTTCTTCCGTTTTCAGTTGGATGCCTCTCTGCTTGTTGATGAAATCCCTAGAGAATCTGTACGTGGCGACAGTCGCGCGAGTACATGCTTTCTTGATTTGTCGCCATAATGAGATGTTATCTTCGGTCGAATTGACATTGGTCCATTGCACTAAGCGGTATACCGGCGAATTATTCAATTCGTTGTCGAGTACCGTACGTCGCCAGTCTTCGATAGCATCCTTGATGGCAGTGGCCACGATAATGACAATCAGGGGGACGGCGTTCAGACCAGGATTGTTGGCGCCAAAGATGGAGGGAATCTAAAGCCACAAATCATCAGCGCTGCAAATATAAAAGAAGAACATTGCCAAAGGAATAGAGCAGAAGCCATACGTTGAGAATAACAACAAGCAGGAAATAGATGTTAGCAATGTTGTGGAACTGCAACCAGATGTTCTTGGGAACGAAAGTCAGTGGGGTATATTTCGCGGTTCGAATCTTGTTTCTCGGATAGTTGTTATTGGGGAAAACATCCTCGTCTCGTTCAGCTTCGGGAATCGGGATATTGAAGTAGACTCGTCGTCGACTCGGACCCTTTTCTTCGCCCTCCCCAGGGTTGGTTGGGCCTTCAGTAGCGGGGGACTTGCGTTTCTCATCCTTCAAATCCGAGCGCCTGTGTAAGCGATCCATGATGGAAACTCTCTTCTTCACACCTCCAGGGGCATTGATCCGCGTTGTAGCCCATCGTTGGCGTTTTGTCGGCTTTGAGATCTGGCTTCCCAAGTCGCGATTGTTGCTGGCCGGATCGTTGGAAGGCTCGTTATTCATGGCGCCGAAATGCACTGAAGACATTTGTACGGCTTATCTGGGCCCTCACAAGGGCATTAAAATTCGAAAGCAAAAGGGTAACGGTGTGGATATCTAGAAACATCCGCTCCAAGTAAGCCGGACCCTGACAGTGCAGCCGTCCGCGAAATTCCTGGCCTTTCTCCTTTCTTTTTTTTTTTTTTTTCCCCCTTTCGTTTTCAGATTGTTTCGAATGGGTTGGGGATGGCAATGGAATCCGGAGAGGTTAGGCCGCGAAAACGTAATCCATGCAAATAGTGAATCGCGACGGAGGCGATGATCGATTCGAGTAGCGTCGAAGTTGAGAGCCCGTCAGTTGTCGAGGGAGAAGAAGAGATCTATACAAAGAGTGTTTATTTCTCCAACCGTTGTCCCAGACAATAATGACTAGATGGTGGTGGTTCAATCGTTGTTGGCAAGGCGAAACGAAAACGGGGGAGTGGTGATGAAAGGACCGAGGACGGGAAGACGAAATGCAACATGGGGGCCAAACATCAGCAACCAGAAAATTTATGTCTGCCTGGAGAAAACGGGAGGGAAATGGGTACTTTATATTGTATTATTCATACACTTCATGCACAGCTATTTTACCAGCGAGGATCTGATGGTCGGCTGGGCACTAATACTCCCGCTTCCTCCGTGGGTCCTGAGACGGCGAACATCGACCAGCGCTTGTTAGAGTCCCACAAGCCCGAACCTCTGCTGCGTCACTCAAAGAGATTGCGACTTTGATTAGAGTATGGAAATATACTAGTGTTGTTCTAAGTATGCATTTGTTTGTATCTGTCCGGGTAGCTAGTTTTATATAGTTTCCAGACGCACCTAATATCCCTTGGGCCTGCCTCGTAGATATTGTATACAAGGTATCTATAGCAAGATACTTAAGCTACTGGGATATAGCCGCCTTATGCCATCAACATCGACAACAACACGGGAGTTTGTTAGCTGAGCGTGGACCACTCTTAAAGTGTTACATAGTTATCTTAGGTCGCTCGTTATTCTTACAGCTCATAACTCAGGATTTATTTATAGGCAGTAATTTACTTTACTACTCTTCACTATTCTCCCCTTAGAGTAAAGTAGTTGGAGGCCCAGTACCAGTCGCGCCGATTTCCTCGGAAATTGCCGCTATATCGGCACGCAGTTAAAATAACTTGTATTGAACCTTTACTATGTATCTGCTTATATAGAGGTCTCTGTTTCTTCTATCTAGCTAAGGTATATGACTAAATATATAAAAAGGGTAAATAACTAAACTAAATTAGGAATACCGGAATATTAAATAACCAAGCAGATGCTGAATAAAATGAGATTCTGGCGGTATTCTAACGTCGATAAATACTTATCCTGATAATAGCTGGTATTAATATTACTATTTGTCTATCAAGAATCTATAGTAGGAAAGCAAACGACCTTTCTTATCTTTATATAGCGCGCGACTTACCCTTACAGTTAGTCTAAGTAAGATAAAGTATGCTAAAAAGACGGTTACCCGTGTTTGTCTCACGGGTGCCAGTATATTTATTTTTAGAGATTCAGAGCGCGACAACCATGAGGATAAATAACCGTGTAAGTGCTTGCAGGGGACTACAACCTCAAACCACCTGCTCTTGGATAACGCCAGCAGTAACTACGATCTGAACCGTAGAATAAAGCCTTCGGATTCTCTAGATAAACAGAACTATGGCTTTGCTACTATTAATCACGGAGTCCACCAGGATAACAGTGTTACTATGATCAGTATGGTGCTGCTTAACATCGTCTGGCTGATTCACGTGCAGAAAAGTAGCCAGCGGGAAGACCTTGTTAACCCCTTGTGCCATAGGCTCGCCGGCCCTCATCAGCGCCACAATTAAGGTTCGCCTCTCCCCACGCAACCGGAACCCAGTTGTTTCCTTTGGAAGCCCATCTGGTTCGCAGCTGGTCTGTGCACACGAGACTTCGCGTATGCACGGGCCAGCTGTACTACTGGATGTAGATCACTGGTATCCTTTATTTAAAAGATGCCTACGTCGACATGTAATCCTGACTTTCACCTACCATCAAAATGTTCTTTCCAACCTCTCTGATCTTCTCCCTGAGCACTCTGCTCCTCGGGGCAACGACTGCTCTCGAATGTTCGCCGGCCTCCATCCGCCAGCCTGGCGTACTCGGAGCAACCATCCTTGACCTTCAAGCTAGGGAAGCCCACAACTACAGCGCCCATAGTCTCGGCCCAGGATCGAACGACGGCGGTCGATACACGATCAGCTTCTGCAATGTCACTGTCGTTCACACCCATCCTGGCTGGAACGATACAGTCACCACGCAAGTGTGGCTCCCCCTCAACGACTGGAATGGGCGATTCCAAGGCCTGGGAGGCGGTGGCTACAGCACCGGCCTTGGGCCAACATATCTCACGTATGCAGTTTCCCAGGGCTTTGCAGCGGCGTCCACCGACGGAGGAGTCCCTCAGCCACCTGGGGCCGTTACAACCATCGCAACAGATCTGTCTTGGGCATTGAGCAGCGAGGGCAATGTCGACTGGTTTCTGCTCGAGAACTATGCATACAAGGCGACAGGCGATATGGCCGAGATCGGAAAGCAAATCACCCAGTCCTACTACGGCAGATTGGCAGAGTACTCTTACTTCAACGGCTGCTCCGGTGGTGGACGGCAGGGTCTCGCCATGGCGCCGCGGTTCCCAGATGTCTTTGACGGAATCCTTGCCGTCGCCCCTGCTATCAATATCGAGACCTTTATCCCCGCTGCCTTCTGGCCGACACTGGGCATGAACCTGGATGGGGTGTACCCCTCGCCCTGCGAGGTAGACGGGTTCGTCAGCGCTGCAATCAAGGCCTGCGACGGGCTCGACGGCATCGAAGACGGTATAATCAGTATCCCTCATCTGTGCAACGCGACTGCTTTCGACTTCATCGGACATAACTACACCTGTAACGGAACCCAGCACTCCCTGTCATCCTCCGGCGCAAAGGTCGTTCACGCAGCCTGGTCAGGCTCTGGGAAGAAGGGCTATCCCGGGCTAAACAAAGACGCGGCTCTCAGCTCGTCCTATATAACCACGGAGTGCTCGGCAAATGACACCTGTCACGGCCCCGGAAGCCCCCTATTCGGAAACTGGATCTTGTACCTTGTGGCCAAGGACCCCACCCTGGCCCTTGCTGACATGACGGAAGCCGAATTCTTCCAGTTCCATGCAGAGTCACGGACAGACTATGCGTCGATGCTCGCCGCGAACAACCCGGACGTATCCGAATTCAACGCCAATGGCGGGAAACTGATCGCCTGGCAGGGCCTCGCAGACGAGGTCATCCCACCGGGCGGACTGGTCGATTATTACACCCAGGTGCTCGAGCAGGACGACATGGCGCAGGATTTCTTTCGATACTTCCAAGCCCCCGGGGTCGGCCATTGCTATGGAGGGCCGGGACCGGTTCCGAACACAGCCCTAGCTCAGCTCATGGATTGGGTGGAAAGGGGGATTGCGCCGGATACATTGCATGCTACTCGAGGTAGTAACAATACTTCGCGAGATTTGTGCCCGTATCCGCTGCAGCAGAGATATATTGGTGGGGATCCGAGGAATGCTACCTCGTTCACTTGTTCTGAGGCTGTTTAGTCTGGCCGGGCTTGACAGAAGCTGCTGGCCTGGTGGGAGAATTATAGCTGAATACTCAATACTAATATTCAGCATCGTTCGTTTGTAGATTCATGTTTATATAGTTAGAGACCTCAATTCCATTTATTTGCCGCCTGCCATCCTCCTGTTCTCGAAAGTAGGGGCAAAGAAAAACGAGAGACAGACTTGGTCTCAATGAAACCACAGCCAACTACTCTAGGATCCTCCTCGGGGAGGGCCTCGTGGTTAACCAGATAGGTGAATTCGTAGTGACCGGCGTTGCTAGCCATACCTCCTATCTGTCTTTCTAAACGCGGTAAATTAGTGAAATGCATCTTGTTAGTGATGGAGTTCACATACCCGTCCTATATTTATAGGTTTGAATCAAATATAAGTGGTAAAGAG
This sequence comes from Aspergillus jensenii, assembly GCA_021437015.1. NCBI lineage: Eukaryota > Fungi > Ascomycota > Eurotiomycetes > Eurotiales > Aspergillaceae > Aspergillus > Aspergillus jensenii. The sequence continues at coordinate 628,449 of JAJAED010000016.1, read as the reverse complement.
CATTTCTTCATTAGCAGTGGGGTGCCGACTATAGTAAAATAGGTATTATAGAAGTGGAGCAGTGCTCATGTTTATATTCTACAGTAGTCAGGTCCGTAATTACTAACCAATGCAGCGCAGTACCCCAGAGCAATAAAGTGAAGATTCCTGATTCCCTTTGCTCAGATAACTATGTTTTGGAGAATATGGAGCCTCCAGATCAGTCAACCTCGACATTTACTGCGAGCCCCTCATGAGGATTATCTCAGCTGGATGTGGTGGTGGAGAGGCATAAACAGCCGTACCAAATGCTCTTGGCACTGTGCTCGTCTCGAGGCGTTCTCGACACGGCTGCATTTCCACTGGCCCCCGCCGTGATATTTGGCAGTTGGCCATTTAAACCCCGCCGGGCGACGGCCTGGGGAAAGCTGCCAGGCGGCCAGCTACTCTTTCTCACACACCACATAATGGCATCCCTCGCAAGCGGAGCAGCCCGAACCGCAGCGCTCAGGAAAGCCATCGCCCCCCTGCGACAGCATTCTTCGCGGACTCTGGCGACTCGTGCAACCTCTTACACACTCAACACCGGAGCCAAGATCCCAGCTCTCGGCTTCGGAACATTCCAGGACGCTGAATCCCAGGAACAGACCGTCAGCCGCGCGCTGCAGAAGGGCATGCGCCTGATAGACACAGCCCGGGTTTACGACGTCGAAGAGCAAGTCGGAAAGGGAATCAAGAAGAGCGGTATCCCCCGCGAAGAGGTTTTCCTCGGAACAAAGCTGTGGTGCAATGACTATCATCCCGATGACGTGGAGCGTGCTTTGGACAACTCTCTGCGCGACCTGGATACCCCATACGTCGACCTTCTGCTGATGCACTACCCCTGCACCTTCAAGCGCGGACCCGACCGATTCCCCCGCGATGCGGAGGGCAGGATGATCCACGGCGAGACGGCTTTTGTCGACACATGGAAGGCGATGGAGAAGTTGACCAAGACCGGCAAGGTCAAGGCGATTGGAGTTTCGAACTTCAGCAAGGGCGAAATCGAGGCGCTGATCAAGGAGTCCTCGACGGTGAGTGGACTCCTAACCAAGATGTTTGCAAAATATTTGAGAGACTAATTGATATTTTTCGTCTTTCAGGTTCCCGCTGTTCACCAAATGGAGGTCCACCCGTATTTACAGCAGAAGGGATTCAACGAGTGGCTCAAGACTAAGGGCATCCACGTTGTGCAGTTCAGCCCTCTGGGCAACATGAACGACTTCTACCGCCAGACCGGATGGTCCAAGGAGATTGCGCATATGATGCGGGTCATCGACCAGCCACTGCTGAAGGAGATCGGCGAGAAGTACGGCAAGACCCCGGTGCAGGTGGTGCTTGCATGGGGTATCAACAGCGGTCGCTCTGTCATCCCCAAGAGTGTTGTCGACTGGCAGATTGACCAGAACTTGGAGGCAGATTTCGAGCTGCAGCCCGAGGACATGGCCCAAATTGCAACTTTGGACGCGAAGGCTCGATTCAATGACCCTAGCTTTGACTACGAGTGGCGGTTGTACAGTGACCTGGAGGGTATTGAGGGTACCATGAGAGGCAACACGCACTAGCTGCTTTTTATAGACATTGGAAAATTATGAATACAATAAGTTAATAAAATCTGCCAAATGCATTCTTTCCACAACTTTTGGTTAATAGCATTCGTTGTACGAATAACGCTCTGTAGGAGGAATAAATCGAAGAAGCTCAACATTGGTTGGGTCAGTCCGTGTGCCACTTTTGTATGAATGTGATGTAACTGCCAGGCTGCCAGGCTGCCAGTTGGTACTATTGAGGAATCCTATTGTTATTAATAATATTATTATTATTATTATTAAAGGAGGAGTCCGTTGCAGCTGGGATTAGTCTTCCCATTCTTAAATGCACGGAGGGCGAAAAGTAGGCATTTCTTACTCGCAATATCGGGCCAAGCTTGCTCCAAATAAAGGAAGACTGCGTTATCATATCCATGCTATGATACATGTTGGCATATAATGCATATAGAAAAACGGCGAAATAACAACTAGTGGGGTACGTGACGAGTATATATTTCTATATCATTTTCAACTTAAGGCAAAGTAAATCCACCATCCACGACTATATTCGAACCTGTCATATAACTCGACGCATCCGAAGCGCAGAACAGGTAAACCTAAAGGACCCAACCCATGTTAATCTAAATTCAATCTACAAAGGACTTTCGTCGTTACTCACTCCCTTGAGTTCATACGGCGACGCAAACCGACGAGCCGGAATCTGAGCCAACCATTTGTCGAGAATCTCCTTGGACGCATACTCCATGATCTGAGTCTGTGTGTAGCCCGGCGAGACGCAGTTGACACGGCAAAAGTCCACCCACTCCACGGCGAGTGACTTGGCCAGTTGCAGCACTCCGGCTTTTGATGCATTATACTGCGGCAGAGTATTGGCTGATATTAGTCTAAAACTATCCGCCAAACACCGTGTTGACGATTTATGCAGCCATAAAAAAAGAAAGGGGGAAAAAAAAGATACGTACAGAAGCCTGCCGTTGGGGTGTGTTCACAAGTGTCGCACTGACTGAGGCTGTGATGACCACATTTCCGAAACCCTGTTTCTGGAAGACTCTTGCAGCAGCCTGCGCAGTGTAGAATGCACCATTGACATTGACGTTCATGATCGCCTGGAACTCCTCGGGGGTGTACTCCTCAGCCGCGTGCTCGGAGCAGATGCCTGCGTTGGCTACAATCACGTCCAGCCTGCCAAAGTCCTGGACAATTTTGTCAATAGCTGTGGAGATTTCCCTCGGCACTGTGACGTCGGCCTGGTAGGCGCGAGCTTTCGTCTGGTATTCCGAAGCGATATTTTCTGCCGTCTTGACAGTGGTTGTCGTTGTGCGGTAGAGAAGGGCAATCTTGATAGGGGTCAATTACTGATAGGAGGTACGAGTTGTAAGCATACCTTGGCCCCGGCCTCAGCGTACGCAGTAGCCACAGCTAGACCAATTCCTCGCCCGCCGCCTAAGCTGTGTCAGCTAAAAGACCCCTACTCAAACGAAAGGATCCAACATACCGGTGATGGCGACGACCTTGCCGGTCAGATCAAAGAGCTTTTGCACGGGGGCATCATTGGGCTTAGAGAGGACCATCTTGAAAAGGAAAATGTCAAAGATTTAACAGTTAGTACGTTAAAGATTTAAAAATACAGTTGGATGTATTTATATTCCAATTGATTTCTCGATTCTTCTGGGTCTCATGCTCCATAGACTTAGTATGGAACCGCAGAAACGAAGGCCATATAGATTATACCATATCCCGATGTGTGCAGGTCTGCGGTCGCCGTCTCGTGCATATACTCCGTCTGGATGCGCCTCGTCTCGAGGGGCTGTCTTACCACTGGTGCCTCTCCAGAGCCCTGGGAAGGATATCATCAACTCCCGGGCGAAGAGTATACACAAGTCGAAGTATGGGTGCGAGGCAAGTAGATACTATTGATTTTAAATGCACTTCAAAGGCCGGCTGAGTTCCTGGAGCCGCTGGCAACCCGCTCTATTCTCACCCTGAACGATCTCCCCGGTGTTCCTGCTCGATATACTTATAGGTTTCACCTGTGTACCTCACACCTTACCTCAGGTTTCTAATTGAATATTTTATTGTATGGAACAACCTCACGTTCGCCGCAGCAATTTTCGGTATGCCGTGCGCATGATATCGGATTGCAGTTGCGATAGTATCAGTCCCGAAATTTACTCGGCTGGAGCTCACCCTCGGGCATCCTCCGCATCCCCGGAAAAGAACATCCGATGGACGACCCAATGGTGTTCCAGTAATGGGCGGATGCGACCAGGTTTCCATTTACATCCTATGCCCCCGAGGCGAGCATCACCCGACGCGAGCACCCCCTTGTCGACCCCAAGTGACTCCACTTCTCCCACCCCCATTGTCTGATCTGGGGCATCCCATCCCCAGTTTTGCGGCCTGAATGGACGAATCTGGGGCGTATATCGTCTTGCTGATGTGTGTATCCTGCCCCCGATGCCCCCTATATCATGATACGTCCGACCACCCCCAGGAGAGCATCGATCGCATTGCTCACCTGCCTTCTTCTTTTCTTTTGACTGCCAGCCCTCAGTATCTTCTTGCCACGGCGCATGATGTTCGGAAAGTTCAGTGACGAGCGGGCGAAATGGAAGATCGCCGCCAAGCTGGAGAAGAGATCACTGTTGATAGCAGTGAACCTCCTCGCTGGCCTCGCCATCTTTTTCTTCGGTGAGCCCCCCTCCCACTAGCAAACGATTCCGTGATATCCTTGTCAACTGGAGATGACTTGTGCTGATGGATGAACCACGCAGGTTACGACCAGGGTATGATGGGTGGAGTCAATGACTCCAAGGCGTACGTGGATCAAATGGGACTTGGATACAAGGAGAATGGGAGGATCGTTGTCACCAACACTCTGCTGCAGGGAGGCATCGTCTCGGTCTACTACCTAGGGACCCTGGCTGGATGCTTTCTCGGCGGTTATGTCAGTGATAAATACGGCCGAATCAACTCCCTCGCGTTTGGTGCCGTCTGGGGGATCATCGGCGCCGCGCTCCAGTGCACCGCAATCAACCCAACGTGGATGATCGTGTCTCGTCTGATCAACGGCATTGGAACCGGCGTGCTGAACGCTACGGTCCCTGTGTATGGCTCCGAGCTTGCCGACTACGAATCCCGTGGCATGTTCATTGCCATGGAGTTTACTCTGAATATTGTCGGGGTGGTGGTGGCTTACTGGCTGGGATTCGGGCTCAGCTACATCAGCAATGGCACATCTGAGTTCCAATGGCGCTTCCCTGTTGCCTTCCAAATCGTTATGTTGCTTATCCTTGTGACAACGTGCTGGTTCTTCCCTGAGTCCCCTCGTTGGCTCTGCATGATGGGCCGTCGCGACGAAGCACTCTACGTCCTCAAGCGTCTTCGTGGGTCCGCAAACGAACATTCAGCCATCCAAGAAATGCGGGAGATTGAGTCTATCGTCGAGCTTGAGCATGAGTCAGGGCAAAACGTCACCTATTTCCATATGCTGTTTGGCATTGGCGATGGGGATTTGCACATCGCGCGCCGTGTACAACTAGTGATCTGGCTACAGATTCTGCAAAGCTGGTCGGGGATCGCAGGCGTTACCATGTACGCCCCAAGTATGTTGACGGACTCTCTACGCTTCTCCCTTCAAGTGCTAATGGGCTTGCAGCCATTTTCAAAATAGCCGGGTTCGATTCCCAAAAGACAATGTGGATCTCGGGGTTGAACAACATCTTCTACGCGTTCGCAACCCTTCTCTGTGTCTTCACGCTCGACCGCATCGGTCGTCGCTGGACGCTCTGGTGGGGAGCGGCAGGACAAGCAATTGCCATGTTCGCTGCGGGAGGTCTCGCTCGTGCTGGAGTAGACCATCCCGACAACCAGGGCCCCTGGGGTATTGGCGCAACTTCCATGGTTTATCTGTACACGTTTGTCTTTGGTGCTACGTGGCTCACTGTTCCGTGGCTGTACCCAGCAGAGATCTTCCCGCTTAAGGTGCGAGCCAAGGGTAATGCCTGGGGTGTTGTTGGCTGGAGTTTGGGTAATGGGTTTGTCAATCCGTCCTTATCCCCGTTTTTCTTCTCTCTGGAGGATGGATGCTAATATGGTATTCTAATCAGATCCCTGACCCTGGCGCTCCCTTACATTTTCGGCTCTATCGGCGAGAACACCCTGCACGTATTCGGCGCTGTCAACCTTATCAGTATCCCCATCGGTGAGTCTGCTCTTCTCTCCTTTCTCTGTAAAATAATTAATAGATATATTATAAATACTCACTGTTTCCTTCCTTCTCTCGGTGCTCGCTAGCTAACAAAGAAACCCCCAGTCTGGGCTCTCTACCCCGAATCCAGCCAGCGCACACTCGAGGAAATCGATCTGCTCTTTGCAGCCAAGGCCCCCTGGGTCTGGGTAGCAGAGTCGAACTTTGCCAGGCTTATGGCCGAGAATCCAAACTTCGGTGCCGCTCGTCACGGCGGGAAAATCATCAGCGATGCAGAGAAGGCATGGAATGCTCAGTCGGAGCATGAAGAAACGGTTTCTATCTAGCAAGGAATTGGAATATGGAAAGGCTCTCTCTCCTGATACACTGTTACACTGTTGGTGCCTACACGACAATGAAGCGAAGACGTTTTGTGTTTTTGAGTCTGTACACTTATCAACTGGTATCAATGGGATATACATGTTTGGATATTTAAAAGAGAAGAATTCCAAATAGGAGTGTTTTTGAACAATCTAAGGGCTCTACTGTAGGCAACTGAATTTTACTTCAGTCTCATCTAAGGAGATGCGCGGAATAGATTCGGATGGAGGTTGGAATCTGCTGTCTGTGATGCACCAAGCAATATACAATATAAACTGTCAGCGGTATTATATTATTAGCTGCGGCAAACAGGGTCTTCCTAAACAACATCTCTCGAGAGCGGAAACATATTTGGAGTCTAGCCAGAGCTTTTCGGATATCCAGCGTCAAATGTATATCAAATGCATGGGCGAAGGAACTACTAGGAAGAGCGACAAGCCATTGAAGCTCAGGACAGTCACAAATTGCCATTTAACTGATCAGTGAAATAAGTGGCGATATATAAATATCTTAGAAATATGTACCAAGACCATTGATATCAGTCAAGCAATATGAAAGTTCTATTAAACTGAGAAACATATTTATATTTGCATGTAAAAATGAACACTCATGCGGGGGCTGTCTATCCTTTTTTCTTTACTTAGCAAACTACAACATGTTAGTATATACATAGTCACTCAAGCGTTAACAATCGAAAAGAACTTACTGCCAATAACACCGTTTACGGGGATATCAATAGAGGTTGTGTAGCTGGCGGCGTCGCTGAGGAGGTACACGTAGGCACCGCCTAGTTCCTGCACCTCTGCTAAGCGAGGGAATCCACCATAGTACTTGAGCTGCTGCTCCCAGTCAGGCTGCTGAGGGACCCAGTATGTCATGGCAGTCTTGACTAGGCCAGGGGATACACTGTTAACACGGATACCGTACTGCGCCCACTCCATTGCCAGGGTGTGGGTCATGTTGCGAACACCGGCCTTTGATGCACCATAGGGAGTGGAGGGGACGCGCTGTAGGTGCAAAGTATTAGTAGCTGTTAGAAAAGCAACGCGAATTTATGCTTATTCATACCTTGTTGGGTCGGTAAGAGGCCATGGAGGCTGTGAAGACAACAGAACCCTTGATTCCGAGCTTGATGAAGGCACGGGCAGCGGCACGCGCGGTGTAGAATGCACCGAAGAGGTTGACGTTGAACAGAGTCTCAATATCCTCCTTAGTGAACTCAAGGGCGGCCTTGTGGTGGGTACGCCCGGCGTTGACCACCATGCCGTGGAGAGCACCGGTCTCTTCAATGATCTTATCAATTGCAGCAGTGATGGTTGATTCTTCCGTCACATTGGCAGTAACAGCGAAGAGCTGGCCAGGGAAGCGCTTGGATACGGCAGCGAACTCATCCCCCGTCTCACCAATATCGATGGAGTAGACCTTTGCTGCGCCGTTGGAAAGACAGCACTCGGCAATTCCGAGACCGATTCCGCGGTTGGCACCGGTGACTATATAGATGCCACATTAGTTGACGCTCTCGCACCTCCCATGCTACCCTCGGTGTGCATACTAGCTATGACCTTTCCACTGAGACCGACCTGGGTCTGAGGGGCGTTGTCCGCCCGGGGCGCAGCCGATTCTGTCGCGGAGGGAGCCATTGTGATGATGATGGATGGTGGTGATATGGAAGCAGGCGAGTACGAAGCAAACACTGATGATTTTAAGGAAGACGCAATGTATTTTATAAACGACAGCAGCGTCAAGACTCTCCGCTGCCCCTCCTTCTAACCCCTCCCCCGCGTCAACAAAGGCTCATCTTCATGGGCACAATCCTCGGGTCGGGGCATACGCCTGGCCACAGTGGCACAACCGGTCCACTCGCTAAGTGGTAGTCCCTCGAGACGGTGACGAACTCCGCAGCAAGCGAGGCCCCCGAGACGACACAACCTGATCCACTCTCCGACTCCATCATTTCAGACTCGGGGAACAAGAGGGAGGCCCCAGCCTAAAAATGCGGCGAGGGCAACTTTCGGGGAGAGCTTTAGATGATTATACTTGAGAAACCAGAATTCTGACTTCCTCCAACCCTCCCCTTTGTCCCACTCCTTGTCCACTCTTGCTTTTCTCTCGTCGCTACTCCACAATGGCCGCCCTGCCCGCCTGGAATTTGCTCAAAGGCAAGACTGCCGCCATAACCGGTGGCACCACTGGAATTGGTCGCGCCATTGTTTTGGCATACATCACGCAAGGGTGCAATGTCGCCGTCAATCACCTGGGACTTGCACAGGATGAGATGCACCGTCACAGTCTTCTCGAGGAGGTCAAGGCGATCAAGAGCAAGGGTATCAAGGCGGGCGAGATCCTGGAGCTCCCCGGCGACGTGACAAACCCCGAGACCAGCACCAACCTGGTTAAACAGGCTGTGTCGCAATGGGGCAAGCTTGATATCTTTGTCGCCAATGCGGGTGTCTTCAAGCAAGCAGAGTTCCTCAAGTTAGTAACCTGGCTAAGCCCAGACTGAACACTTCCTTGTTGCAAAAGGCCAAATGCGCTAGCTAACATGATACCTACCAGGATTGAGCCGTCCCTCCTTGATCACAGTGTTGACGTGAACGTCAAGGGCTGCTTCTATTCCTGCCAGGCTGCCGCTCGCCAGATGGTGGAGCAAGGCCATGGCGGTTCTATTATCGGTATTTCCTCCGTCAGCGCTCTGGTCGGCGGCGGCTTCCAGACGCATTACACCCCTACAAAGGCTGCTATTCTCTCCATGATGCAGTCCATGGCAATTGCCCTTGGCAAAGACAAGATCCGATGCAATGCCCTCATGCCCGGCACTATTGCCACTCAGCTGGCTGACCACGACATGAAGAATCCTACCAAGAAGGCTGCTCTGGAAGAGCGCGTCCCTCTTGGCCGTATCGGGGACCCGGAGGATATGACAGGCCCGGCGGTTTTCCTGGCCTGCGAGGAGATGAGTCGTTATGTTAACGCCACGGGATTGCTGGCTGATGGTGGAATGTTCAGTAAATTGCAGTAGTTGTTGCAGTGTCAGCTTTTTGTTTTCATGTAATTGATATCGAATAGACATAGAGGGTTAAATTCGGCCAAAGATGTTTTATGCTTCCATAACTCATGGATCATACCGCATGTCAACAACTGCGCCATGCAAGACTGAGCTGTTGAAGGGGGACTTTTATGGCCGGCCATTTAACGCTGTTAATGACGTGGTCGGGTCTGCCTCACCAGGTGTACCGGTGGTGTTCGGAATCGGGGTCTATTAGGGCTAAGGCTGATGGATTTGGGAGTGTCATTGATAGTTTGGAATATTATCACACTTGCACCTCAATCCACTGTCCCGACTTTAGCGAGGGGTATCATCATCATCTTCTTCATCTTCATCTGTATATTTTGGAACATCGCGAATAATTATAAGCCTCTGGCAAAAGCCCACTAATTTGTAAGGCATTCGCCATATACTATTTTCTTATTTACATCATGATGACCTAATGCGTTTTGAAACCCGTAACTTCACTATATAATTGCATACTCAGGAGCTTTGTGATTGACATTGCATTAGAGAATTAATCGCATCTTCAACAGAATTAATGTTTCCAGGTGGACAAGATGACGCATGATAAGCAAACTTCCACACCCAAGGAGTAAACTATGATCCCCTCCCCGCGTTCGAAAGGTCTAACCGCCAACTAATTGTCTTCCCCAGAGGCGACGAAGGGAATAGAAACAACAGCAACTGTCATAATTGCAGAGGTGAGCCTACAAAAATTTGTAAAGGTCGGTAATGCTAAAAGGCGCTTCAAGGATGCCATAATGTATGTTTCTACGCCATTTACACCAATTTCTGGTCAAAACATTAAGTCAGGCTTCCCGAGTAATGCTTACTATAAAATGCAGTGTTCCAATTGTACGGACTGTATCGACTGCTCATTCTGCAGCAACTGCAGCAACTGCGAAAAATGCGAGCAATGTTCCAACATGACGAACTGCACCAATTGCCAAAATTGCTCGAACATGTTAAACTGCACGAACGGCAAGAATTGCTCTAATCTAAAGGCAGGTGCAACAACTGGAGCAGGCTGTGACATTAGGTATTGACTGACCGCTTTGAACGCATAGGACCGGGACGGTGCTGTCAACGAGTCTGGATAGACATTTTAAATTTGATTTAAGTTCTGATCAAATATTCTACTTTATGGTGGTAGCGGCTACATATATCACCTTCATAGATTGATCAAGGCGTTTAATTGCAATAATAGTCTTATGGTTGTATATATTCCTTGGTTCACTTTAACATTTAATACCCATCACTAAAGCAGTGTTAGTTACTCGGTGCATTTGATTAACTTTGATATTAACAGAGAAGTTATGAAATCTACTTGCATATCTATCAAGTGGTGCTTGAATGGTTGTTAGAAGCTAATACACTTGTAAAAGAACCTGCTCGCGCTCACCCTTCCAGTCGGGTCACAATTCCCTGAATGGGGTATGTTTCTGTACATGACTATGGAAGTCTAGTTTACAGAGCCAAGTCGCCTTTGTCCTTCCTCTCTGGAATTAGTTCTGATATTGTTGATCTCTTCGCTTATCAAGCCCTAGATCACAATATTCGGGTCTGTGTGTTAAATGAGGGTTATGTTGGGCACTGCGTTGGTAGATTAGCGTAAGTAATAATAAATCTCAGCCAGGTAATACTGACCCTTCCAATCCCGAACTCTTCTCTTTATGCTTTTGTTCTGTCCATTCATCTGTTCAGTAGGCTGCTCACTGTCAAATTCATTATCAAGCACATTTTGAGCAAATTGCTTTGCTTCTTTTGAGACATTTGGATTTCGCAGGGTGCTGAAATTCAAAATTAGCATGGAGGATTTAAAAGTTTCTGTAGATAGCCAGGTAACAACACAATACTTACGCCTCGTGGCTGTGAATAGCCTTCAGTTTATCATCCTGGGATTTATCCATGGGAAACTTCTGCACGACAGATATATGTTACTTTCCATTGTTGCTGGGGCAGACAGACAGGTGTACAAACATGAGTGCTTGATTAGGTGATTACTGTCTAATACAATTGGTTACTATATTTACTTACATGAAGTCATATCTCCATCATGTTCCATCATGTTCCATTATGTTCCATTATTTACACTGGATGATCACCTGACAATCAATCCTATTTAATGACAGCGATCGACTTTATTTGACAGCAACACCCATGAATAATACTCACTTTTAGCCATGGATATCGGAAATTATACCCATGAAGTGGTCGCAATGGTATTAAAAACTAGCTCGTGGGAAAATCATGGTCGGAAAATTGTGCCTTTAGCTTGGTAATAAATCTTAGTTCTGGTGAGTCCAGTTAACTAGTTAGTTCACTATTGATTCTCTGGCCACGTTGAGTAAAGGAACCAAAAGAACAGACTCACCAGAATGTTGTTCCGTCGGATCTGCAGTACGAGCGAACGAGCAAGTGTCGCTGTGTGGGATATCGACGAGTTGACCAACAAACAGTGCTGCTGGTGACGTCGAGGGTCCTGATAATTCAGTCAAAGGATGAGTAACGGAGTGTACACTCAGCCTATGGGGACTGTATTATAGGTACTAGTACCTCTTTATATGGCGGGCTCTATTGGCCTTCTTGAGGTTCACGGCTGGTATTTTGGACATCAGAGTTCCAGTCAGATATTGTGAAAATCCAAAATTTCCGAATACCTGAAAGCCAACTGTCAGTACCAAAGGAGAGCGCACGGAAGACGGCAGGGTGAAAACTGACATCATGGTCTTCCAAGTATCCACGGGAAAGTCGACATCATCAAAGGAGGAGTCAAACTTGTCCGCCTCCGGCTCATCAGTGGGATCATGGTATGGGGCAAGGTATTCATGCGCAAGCGCCTGCTCGGCGCGAAGACGCTCCTTCGGGGCAAAGACAAGCATGCGCTCAAGAAGGTCAACAGCTGTATGGAATTATTATTCAACGCCAGATTGATCAATGGACTGTAGTAAGGCTCATACCGTCTGCATCGGCATTTCTAAACTTCTTGCCCAAGGGTTGGCGCTCCTGCTGCGGTAGGGATTTGACGAATTGAAGAGTCTGTTACAAGATTAGAGTTAGTAGGCTGCTTCCTATCTAAGAGGATATAGGCTTCTCCTGCTTACATTTTCACTGCAAATAGTCTCGATTACATCGTCGGGAGGGGTACCAAGAAGGCCTGTGATAAGGGAGAACTGATGAACCTGATCTCTCCCGGGAAACAGAGGCTTTCCCTCCAACATCTCAGCAAAGATACATGCTGCACTCCAGATATCTACTTCCGTATCATACTTGCGCCACGTGAGCATGATTTCTGGTGCGCGGTAGTATCTGGTTGAAACATATCCTGTCATCTGCGGGTCCTGGATGCGAGCCAGTCCGAAATCGCAAATCTTGAGATCGCAATTCTGATTTATGAGGATATTACTCGGCTTTAGGTCACGGTGAACCACGCCCGCTGAGTGGACATATCTCAGTCCGCGCTGAATCGTATTAGCCGGGACCGCGGTCGTAAGCTTTTGCAAAGGCCTGGTTGGCACGCACCAGGATCTGGTATAGAAAATACTGGATGAACTGCTTCTCCAATGGCCTTGAAAGAAGCAGTTTGTGAAGATCAGTATCAAGGAGGTCTGTGACGAAGTACCTATAGGGTATTGTCAGTCTTCGGGCTCCTGGTTAGACACACGCGGGAAAACTGGGAGGCGCGGCGTACATGTCCTCAAGAGGAGAAATGAAAATGTCATTCAAGGTAATAACCTGGCCGATATTAGCAACTTGACCATACCGCGGAACATATATCGAGTGCTAGCTGACATTCTCATGTGGCAGGTGCTTTAGCAGCTTCAGTTCACGGTATGTCCGTTTGGCGATACCTGGGCTACTGAACGGCCTCACAACCTTTTTGACGGCAACTGACTGTGCGGTCAGTTGATCAGTTGCGGAGCTTTATTATTTAGAAAGTCATATCAGCATAGAACTTGTATGAACAGGAAGGGAGTCGCCTGGGCCATACCAGACTAGTCCAAAAGCACCTGTTCCGATAGGCTGCAAATCTGTATATCTGCAAGTTCATATGGTTACAACCAACTCTCGCTTGCTTCTGAACGCTTGTGTTTACGCCCACTAGAAACCATACCTGCTGGTGACCTCGAATGTGGAGCCCAAAATCTGGCCACGGACGAACTCATTCATTTGAAGCAAGAGCAGGGAACCGGTCGTATACTGACTGCGGGCGTATGACTAAGTCTTGAAATTGACGATCTAATGCGGTTTCAATAAGAAGTGAAAGGGAAAAAGGCCAGGGCAGATTAAGGAGTGTGAGGATGCGAACTTATCTAAAATGATGAAATGACAAGGAAAGCCAGGGGTGGTGGGGCGTCCAGTAAGTAATAATGATGTCGAAGCTCACCTATAGACTGTAGTTCACAGCAACAGTCTGTGGTTCCTGGGAGAACCAGAAAAAGAAGAAAGACCAAGCTCGAGGCTGTGCATACTACTCCCAACACCCGCGACCAATAGATCTGGGCTCATACAGTCCTTCATGAAGCCTTCAACCAGGGCGCAAGAGTTCACGGGTCACAGGGTGCTTGTATGAGGAGCTGGGGGTGTTTGATAGTGCTACGTGGGGATTGCGTCATGTTGGTCCCACGGGGCTCCACGTATTAGTAGTAAATAAGCCCCAACAACGCAACGTGATGAAATACAAAAGCAAGGGTTGCTAAGCATCGCTGTGATGGCCATATCCTCCTTGCATGTTGGAGGATCGTTTATTTGAGAGGGAAAACCGGGCCGTTAGGAAGAAATGGTCGCTATAAGAACAGAAAAGACATGAGTTCGCTATACATCCACACTCATTGTCAGTAAAAAGCGACATTCAATTGCTAGATTAAAGCCGAGCCATGCAATGATCCGGGTGTTATGTGCTGTCTAAAATTACAGTTGAAGTTATTGGTAGGGGTTATTGTGCCCTGTGAGTTGATGGAGGCTGCTCTTAGGTACCCTTCAAGGACTATAAAGTGGCCTGAATATGATGCTGACTGCCTTCAGTTACATGGCTTATTTCTTTCCCAAACTTCCATTGCAAATATATGGAGTGAGACGACTAGCTGAGCCTGATGTTGAGGGTTACTTAACCAGGATTCACATCACAGAAGTCCACTCCGAGAACCACCCACGCACGGGTAGGTTCCACATTGGATCATAGTGACGCTTGAGCTACGGTAATAATAAATCACATGTCTGCTTCAAAATCGCTTGGTTGTTGGTTCCATTATTAGTGGTCCTCATCCGTATTTATGGCGTCGCCTCATGCTCATCAGGGGCGTTGCGGCCGTTGTGATGGCTAAACGGAATATATTCGTGGAGCGGGATCAGCTCCCTGCTAATAAGACATGAGCCTCATTAAGCGTTTTGGATCCTGCTGAAGTGGATGCTCCTCATTGGTGTGTTTATTGTTTGGTTCGGTCATTTTCCGTGGTTCTTAGTGCAACCACCCTGGATTGCTGGGTGTCTACCCTAGTTACCGGCGTTCCTTTGATAGCATAACCATGGCTATCTTCCTTCTACCTACCCCGTAAATATTGTGCACTTTTTACAGAGCATTCTACCTCCCACGCTCTGCTGTCTTCTCCAAAGCTCTGAAATCCAGCTCGACACTGACGAACTTTCTCCTACAAAGCAAAACGCTACTCTTTCAGCTGATCTCGTTGAGCGACCTAGTGTGAGAGTGATAAGGAGCTCAACACGCCCGAAAAGCTGGAAAATTTCGGTCCCAACCCTATCGGCTAAACACCTGATATAACTGCTACCGGATACCGTGATCTGCGCCATCTCAGTCCTTTTGCCATCGCGTGGCCTAGATTCCCGTTGGCCGTGATGGTTTCTGCCAACAAGGATAGACAACTCCCAGCAATCACCCCAGGGCCCGGCCCAGTGCAAGAAACCCGGCCCTTGACAAAGATTAAAAAAAGCTCAAGTGCCTGCCTCCCGTGTAAGAAAGCAAAGAAGAAAGTAAGTCAGCTCGCTTATCGCTTGAGACCAAGATCCCCAGGCATCAGTCTCCAACAGTTGCGTTACCCCCTGACAGGCCAAGCCAATACTGGGACCAGAAAGCTAACAGTCTTGTGATTGAGCGCAGTGTACCGGAAAACCAGCCCCATGCCAAGCATGTCATACAGTTGGGGATGACTGTGTCTTCAACGAGCAGCTCGATTTAAGGCGAAAGGTCTCAGTCCAAAAGACTGCCCGCGGTTTGGAACATTATCGGCATCTACTATCCAGCCTCCTAGAATGTCTACGCAAGGCGAACGACGAAGAGATATCCTATATCTTGCGAACCATACGGGGTGGTGGGAATGTGGCAAGCAATATAAAAGTACTTAGCAAGATGCTTCTCATTGAGGATCCACCAATCGAGGTAGCATCACCGGATGCAAGCGATTCAGTCTCGGAATACAATACCGTGTGCAACCCGCTGTCTAGGATAGCAGTCGATAGGCTCTGTGACGAGCCCTTGTTCCAGGTCCCGTGCAAACCCTGGACCATTACCACGGATGATGACCACCTTGTCTCGAGTTTGATATCTTTGTACTTCACGTGGCATCATCCTCTGATGCAAGTAGTTGACCAGGAGATGTTCCTACGAGACATGAGTGCCGGAGACTTGGCTTCGGACTTCTGCAGTCCTGTCCTTGTGAATAGTATCCTAGCAGTGGCTAGTGTAAGCAATCAATCTTTTTCTATACATATTCTTTTTATTCGGGCTGTCCTAACTATAGAAAGATTTACTCGGATTACGCTGAGACATATGCTGTTCCTGGTGATGCAACATCCAGAGGTCAGGATTTCTTCAGGGAAGCAGAAGGACGGTGGAGGGCTGAAGAGGGCCGGCCTTCATTGGCAAATATCCAAGCCTTGACCTTGATGAGCCACAAGTGAGTTATCTGGGATAGAATGCAATATGGATATGTTCCGGATACATGTAACTAACACCTTGCAGCTTAAGCCTCCAGGGTAAGGATAATTCTGGCTGGCTTCAGCTCCGACAAGCAGTGCAGCTTGGGCAAGATATCGGTATCTTCAAATCTCCACAGTCACCGTATTGCGAATGGGACCGAATGCCTGACCATGTCAAGCGCGCTAGCGCAAAGACTGGCTGGGCCATCTTCATCTTGAATTTGTATGTATTTCAATAATTCAGAAATACCTCAACTCTTTGAGTAACGCGTCCTGCAGGGATATGTGTTTGGAGCATGGCCGAATGGCAAACATGAGTGCTCCCAGATTGTCGCCCGATGAAATTGACGATGTTGAACAAGACAGCGTCTGGGTCCCATACTGTGCGTTCTCAGACTGTATAGACTTTCCCAAGAAGCCGGCTTGTCTTCACTATGTTTTTGCTGGTTTAGCAGAGCTGGCCAAAACCCTCGTGGACATCCAGAACCTCTTTTTCGGCAGGGCTCCAGATATAAGCATCCACCAGATCTGGGCAGAGGCGAGTCAGTTATACGATCGCGTTGAAACCTTCCGTAAGACCCTGCAGGATCCAGAAGCCCTCGACGACCAGCCTTCTCCCCAAATGGTTTTTCTGCAGTAAGCGCCACTACAACCCCTCTCTATTGAAGCTAATCTCCATATTCCAGTATCAAATGCCACCATATCGCTATTTCGCTGCTCGGCCTCGTTCTGGAGCAGCAAGACTCGAAGTCCTCGCTAGATTCAGAGATACTAGAAGAGCTGAACTTGAAGCGGATCCATGCTGTGAAGCAGGTCGCTCTATATCTGCGGTTATATCGTAAACATTACGGTCTGCCGCAAACACCAAGTTTGTTCTTTGGCCCTATAAAAGGATGTTTGCTCGCCCTACTTGCGTCTTTAGACAAGATCTCGACCGAAATCATTTCCAGTGAACTACACCAGGTGCTTTTATCCTTTGGTGGGAGGTTCCCCGCTGCGAGAGAGGTCATATACCAGATTGACGCTGTTCAATTCAATATTTGAGATACCAGTATAGATCTAATAAACTTGATTAGCAGGATGTTAGATCCAGATGATTTATCATAATAGGAAAGATGTTTGTATGTCAGTACGGAACCATATGTAATATTTATGGCAGGACAATTCCACAGATGAATGAGAGAGACAGTTGTATTTTCCATATCCTAACCCCGCATAAGCTGTCTATGGCCTGACAGTTATGACCTCATGGCAGTCTGGTCGCAGGTCGCCCCATCACCGTTCCAGTATTCTCCTCCCACCATCAAGTTTTTATATTACTGCCCCCAGACCCTCCGAGAACCCAACTACAACCAAATGCCGACCAGCACGAAATATCTGCACAATGGAAAAATACTACTACGGATTTGATCCTTTCTGGCCTTCAGCGTCGGTAGCCTATAACGCGCTGCCCGGTTCCACCCACGTTGGCTCAACTCCCACGCCGTCGCCACACCCTGTACCATTTTCGCCACATTCCTCTACTGCAAATAACCCGGTACCCAGGTCGTTTTCTGCTTGTATTTCCTGTCCAGTGTGTTACCGAAAGAGCAAAGTACTCTGGGGGTTTGACCCGCCCGGTCATATGCAGACCCAGTCAGCCGGTCGGGGCGACAGATAGGAGACTGACTGTAGGTCACCACCAGGAGATTAATAGCACAGAAAGGACATGCTACCTAGCTACTGACGATGACTAGGCGTCTGCGTACCGAAGCCTGCCAGGAGATGGAAAGTGGGTGCTTGGGTATGGAGGTTGAATATTTATTATGTACATTGGAACGAACATAATTTGTACTGTAATAGCAGAGAAGAGTGGCTTGGTGATACTGTAACAGAAATTGACCTAGTCGACATTCTTGCCGTCCATGGCATATATCTACAGGATGCAGATACCGTGTCGCTGCTCTTCAGGCCTGCCGCTGCTAACTCTATCCCTCGCGCAGGCGATCTCGTTAAGGCATAATCTTCTTGTTTGACAGAAACGCCGGGTTTATAATACGGTACATGGCGGCGGCGACGTACCTATCTCGTCCAGTGGCGTTAAAATGCAAATGATTTCAGGCCTAAAGAAATAACTGTCTGTACCACTGTCGCCATCCTTCGGAAAAGCTATCTGAGGCGCCCAGGGAAAATAACCAAAGCTGGTTGAAACTGGGTACTGCATATTGCTGGTCTAAATTTACAAAAGATGGTACGAGAAGTAGGATTTTATCTTACTTAGTAGGCTAGAGGTCGTACTATTTGCTATACACGCGAATATCCTGACGGGCCTTTTTTCTTTAACTGCTTGCCGCTGTATACGGATCTCTCTTGGAACTGGCTCTTCGGGGGACTCGATGGAATGGCAGACTAACTGCCAGCATCTAGATTAGTATTTGAAGAACGGTCGAAAAAGAGTCAGTGGCGGTGGCTATGTCTTATTAAGCACCAGGCTTGACGCCATCTAGTGTTTTCATTACCTTTTTGGGGTTTCAACTATATAAACTTACTATGCCGGTGCCTTCATTGGGATAATAAAAGAGCGTACTTCTGTTCAGCTGCCTTCTGAGAAAGTCCCTATCATCGTTAGTAAGACATCAACGGGGGTGGGCCTAATAACCGGGACGTTGGGTCCCGGAATAATGGTGATCTGGGAGATCACTGTTTACTAGGCTAATACGGGAATTAATATATTTCCATCTTTGAAAATGACCTTCTTTTATGTCATATGTTTCCTGGTGCCGCTTTTACGGTATATATATATTTGGTTGCCGTGTTGCGGGAGAAGAGACGCTATGGCTTCTCTTCCTCTTCCTGCTGACAATATCGTTAGATACCAAAGTATCATCCCTTCGAACGGCGCTAATCATGACAGAATAATAACCTCCATGGATATAATAACCTAAAGGGGCGTTTCTAGCTTAATTAGCCCTGATGCCAAGCAATAGTGTGCATCGTTATTCCCATTGTGGTGTCTCCATCCCGCCACAGGGTCTCAAAGAATTGGCACCTTCGCTGACAATTGCCAGATAAAAGAACAAAACACAGAAGCCAGATATCATATCAAGGGGATCAATAATGGCATACATAAGAGATGGCCTACCGATATCGCCGCGGACGTCGTCAAGTGATCCTTCACTAAACCCTTATATGCAGCTGAGCCCTATCGTCCAGGCATCGGCAGCTGCAACATAATCGATCAAACACACAACTGTAATTTCTGGGCAAGACTCCGAAGCACATTCAGATTTTGTCGCGTGAGATTGCGGTATGGTCATTGTTACTCGCTGACCAAGAATTGGGCCTCTGGCCACTGTCTCGTTCTGGTTTCCGAATTAGTATATGATGATCTCGATTTATATTGTGAATCCTGTCTACATTCGGGAGTAACCTCAAGTATCTAACAGGATCTTGCTCTCTCCATACAGCTCCTCTCCGCCGTACTGCTGGAATACTTTGGTGTATAAATGCGCTTTTTCTTGGTCTGTCTTCATAACTGAATCAGAGTGGTCTGTGCAGTGGAGAACAATAGCCGCCTTGCCATTTACCGCTTCCTCTGCTTCTCCTGCAGATGCCTCTGATCAGGTGGCTTCCTGCTACTAATGGGAAGCAGGATATTTCTGATATGCAGTGCGGAAGAGCCCCGTCCTGGTACTGTCTGCTATACCCTTCCAGGTAACAGTGTCCCTTTACTGCTGGTCGGGGCCAAGATCGGATATTATATCGTTTTGCAGTTCTCCAGCTTCGGGTTCACACCAAACAACCATTTCGCATTTCTTGGCTTCTCCGCACTGGAACGGCGCTACCCCATATTGTTGGTTACTTAAATGGGATATGGGGCCCTCTTTGAATGGTTCTTGCTCAGTCAGAAGAGAAAAAGACGAAAGCAACACCGCCATCACCCATATCTTCCTATTTTCGAGCTGCTGTGGGCTCCCTCACTTTATTTCTTTTCTTCTTGGATAGTATTTGCGTAGATGGCCCCCACCGCGAACGGGTTCGTCCCCGGCACAGTCCGCCTGGTCGATGTAAACGAGCGAGGTCAAGGAGATATCGTGCTGGTTCCTAGGCCGAGTACTGACCCCGGGGATCCTCTTAATTGGAATAGAAAGCGCAAGATGTTGGCCCTGTCTATGGTGTACTTATATAATCTAGCTGTGGGTATCCCGACTTCCCTGCAGTACTCAGTTCTTTCAGATATTACACGCGATACAGGCATCGACACGGCTACTCTAGTACAAGGCAATGGTCTTATGATTCTATTCTTTGGCTGGGGGCCTGCCTTGATCTGGCAGCCACTCGCCCTGACTTATGGCCGTCGTGGTGTGTATCTCCTGTCAACACTCCTAGTTGTGCCTTTGGCCATGTGGACCGCGTATGCGAGTACTATTGGCGAATGGTATGCCCATCGTGTACTTATTGGTATTATTGCATCGCCCTTCGAGGCATTGCCTGAAGTCACTATCTTTGATCTCTTTTTTGCTCACGAGCGTGGAGCCTTTACAAGTGTCTATACCTTTGTACTGTTTGGTTCTACTTTTATCGCCCCCCTGGTTGCTGGATGGTTCAATGATGCGTACGGCTGGCGCTGGACAATGCAGTTTGGAGCTATTCTCGCCGCATTCTGCTTCGTCGTGTTGTTCCTATTCCTCGAGGAAACCATCTACTTCCGCGACTCCGTCGAAGGCGATAGCAGCAGCGGCAGCGAGCCCAAGTTGATGATCTCACAATCATGCGACAGAGACGAAGAAAGAGTATCCCATTCCTCCCCAACGACCTCAGGTCTAAAAAACCCTCAAAGCACGGAGGCAAGCCCAGCTACTGCTTCCAGTGGCAGGGTATCCCAAATACCATCATCCCCCCAGCCCGAGCCCATCCCAGACGTCACTCCTGAAGACAACCCCAAGGGCTTCTTCCGCCTCGCCAAAAGCTTCAAACTCTTCACAGCGCTCCCCAACCGCCCCAGCAACATGGACATGCTCCGCATGATCTACTACCCAGTGGTATTTATCTTCCAATTCCCCACCGTCGCCTGGTCCGGATTCCTCTATGGAATCAATCTGGCCTGGTATAACGTGCTTAATGGCACTACCAGCCCAGTGCTCAGCGCTCCCCCATATAATTGGTCTGCCGCCCTTATCGGCTGTGTATACACAGGGCCTATTATAGGCGCTGCCCTCGCAGCTGCCTGGTGCGGGCCTGGTGCCGACCGCTTCGCGCTCGCTCTCGCCCGGCGTAATGGTGGCATCCGCGAGCCTGAACACCGTCTCTGGCCACTCCTTGTCTCAGGAGTTATCTCCGCAGCAGGCCTGATTCTATGGGGGGTAGGCGCACACCACCATATTCACTGGATGGGCCTTGTGGTCGGGCTGGCGCTGATGACCTTTGCAACCGTGACAGGTGGGGCGATCGCGGTGTCATATAATGTCGACTGTCTGAAGGAGATCGGCGGCGAGTCCACGGTGTCGGTAATGATGATGCGCAATACAATCGGCTTCGGCTTCAGCTACGCAATTACGCCCTGGTATACAAACATGGGCTTGCAGAATTGCTTTATCACTGCCGGGATCGTCTCGCTGGTCTGCACGTTGACTTTCCTTGTCATGATCAAGTATGGCAAGACCCTGCGGAGAATGTCCACTGAGAGATATCTGCGGTATATCTCGAGGGTGCCGGCGCAGATGGCTTAATCCTGTCGCATCCTGTCTGTCGGTCAGTCTTGCCCGTACAATCGGGACCGGTCTTGGACTCCAGTGTTGACTATTGAGCAGATCACAGTGACACAGTCAATATATAAAGGCCACTGACAGATTCACTCTCCGTACCCTACCCCAAGGAGAGACGGCACACAATTGTGAACATGCAGAATAACAGGACAGAAAACATACTAAGGAAATCGGCAGTCCTTCCTTCTTACACGAGCCAAACGCGACATCCCACAGTCTACACACGCACGATAACTCGTCCACATGCCAAATGCGATACTATATACTATACGCGCCCATGGTTACACGCCGGTACCGCTCTCAGGATCAATCTTACAAGAACAAGAGGCAAAGGTGACCCCCTATATTAGCATAGATCCATACCTGTATATAGGTGCCAAATAAGCATTTATGGCCATGAAGAAGCCTACCGTATACTATATAGATCTCAGGAGATACTAGGCGGCCTAGATGATAAAGCAAAGGGCCTAATAGCTGGCAGATGTATTTGCTGCGTATACCAATCAAAACTGTTTTGTTGCCTGGTAATATACTCATGACTCTGATAGAGCCTAGAACCCTAAGTATATTTAACTAGCTCCTTGTCTGTTAATTCTGTTAATACCTCGCATAACCCCGTACAATATCCAGCAAATAGGTATCAAAGACTGCTTCAAGGGTTGCTATTATCGTATTTCTAGATACTTATTAACGGCTGGTCCTGAAGGCTCTATTAATCATAATTTCACCAATACCCAGACAGCTATGCGTCCCTCGGCCACAATCTTCGAGCTTAAAGGGTCGGTGTTGATGCCGGATTCGGTCTTGGGCCACAATACGCTGACCAGGTCTGCTACGGTATCCTAACATCGTGACAGGAGCTGTTTCCGGGAAAAGAGTTTCCGAAAGGCTAGACGAGTCATTGTGCCCCGAAGGGCTGTGCAGTAGATCCTGCGATTACTTACATGTAATATCAAGGCCGCCGTCCGTAGCAGCAGGCTCGGATGTAGCTATTTTGACCGCTGGCTAACTGTTTCATCGTTGAATAGAGTATTCATGTAAAGGAAGTACCTTGTCGCCACTCTGCTAGCGCTCTCCCACTGCCTTATCAACCTGTTTTATGATTTTGACATACTCGGCTTTATGCCCAAGAAATCCTAGGACACCATTCTGCCCGAGATCCTTGCAAATCGGCAATCATCCCGGACGATCTGCTCTTCGTCCAATCGCAAGCCAAGCCGGAAAAGGAAGACCGAAACTGGGCCGCGGGTGTACCCCGGATCTGCCCCCCATACCCCAGAATGGAGAGATGCGCTCCCCCCCGTCCCGTCCACCAATTGCTCTCGCCCTATATAAGGGTACCTTGTCAAGACGGAGTCTTCCCCTTCCTCCATCCTTCCTTTTTTTCTATGACCTTCTCAAACAAGGATGTTTCTCCAACATACCAGAGGAAAGCCTCTCCAGCTCAGTATTACTGCGGCATGTGGTTTTGGGTTTCTTCTTTTTGGCTATGACCAGGGTGTTTTTGGCGGCCTACTCGATAACGACCATTTTCTGCGAACATTTGGATACCCCAATACCACGATCCAAGGCCAGATAGTGGCCACTTATGATATTGGATGTATTATCGGCACTCTAGTGTCTATGTTCTTCGGAGATAAACTGGGTCGGCGACGATGCATCCTGACCGGGTCCTGCATTCTCATTATTGGCGGCATTCTTCAAACAGCTGCGTACTCCATGGCTCCAATGATTGTTGGCCGTGTGGTGGCTGGGATAGGCAATGGCATGAACACTATTGCGTGCCCAGTTCTGCAGTCCGAGACAGCGAAGGCAAATGATCGTGGGAAGCTCATTGTCCTGCAGTTGGTATTGAATATATTCGGCATTGTGGTTAGCAACGTGAGTACCAACCACTAACCTAACTACAAATAAATACTGACTGTACAGTGGATGAATTTTGGTTTCACTTATATTCCCAATTCGTCCGTTAGCTGGCGCTTCCCTCTCGCCTTTCAGTGTTTCTTTGCTCTTATTACAATCGCTCTCATTTACGTCGCACCGGAATCGCCACGTTGGCTGCTCATGAAACACCGCGCAGACGAGGCCCAGGACACTTATGCTCGACTACTGGACAAGCCCTACGACGACCCTGAAGTTACTCAGGAAATACAGTGCCAGGCGCTCGCTCTTCAGCAGGAGGCGGAGTTACAGCAGTCGAACCCGCTGAAAGAGATATTCACAACGAACAGCAAACAACAGACACTGCGCAGGATTCTTCTCGGTGCAGGAACTGCCTTTTTCCAGCAGGTGGGGGGCACCAACGTGATCGCATACTATCTTCCAATCGTGCTAACGCGCTCCGTTGGACTGGATAACCGGCTCGCGCTGATTCTCTCTGCTTGCGATTCCATGTCGCTAATGTTCTGGGGCGCTGTTGCCGCTCTTCTAATCGACCGAGTCGGCAGGAAGAAGTTACTCCTAATGGGCGTCACGGCAAGCAGTATCTGCTTCGCGTTGGTTGCTGTTGGATTGAGATACAGTGGACCAGACAACAAAGGCATGTCCATCCTGGCTGTGGTATTCATCTTCATGTATTATGTCTTTTACGGAATGTCTCTCCTTTCAATCCCGTTTATATATCCGGCCGAGATCAACTCACAGAAAATGCGGAATATCGGCACCTCCTTTGCAACTACCGTTAACTGGCTCTTTGTCTATGTTGTGGTCGTTGCCACTCCAACGGGGATCGAAAGTATCGGGTGGAAGTACTATATGCTCTACGCGATATTCAACTTCCTCTTCATCCCGATAATCTGGTACTTCTATGTTGAAACGGCCAATCTTTCGTTGGAACAGGTGGATCGACTGTTTGAGATCCAACACGATGCAGGGAAGGATATGAATTGGTCCGAGGCATACAGGATTGCCCGCGCGGAAATCCCAGCAGTCGCTATGGGAGAGCTGTCTATCAAGGACGGTGTTGAGTCTGAGCATCGTGAAGTCTTGGGTTGATCCTGGGCAGGTTGAGTACGGACGGACCTATGGAGGGTTTATTTAACAATGATCGGTTGTACGTCGAGTACTTTTCAGTATGCACTTATAAGAGTACATTCAAGTATGGTGTCTCAGTTCCTGAAAGCAAGTGCCCAACCACAATAAGTTGGATGGTTGTAATTTCGATATATTTTCTCGCTATTCTGGCTACGTAGAGTCTCCTGCTCACCAGTATATAGTATTGCAGTGGCAGTCTTCCATAAGTCTTGATGCAGCACGAACCACTCGTGCATGGATCTCGAGATACCTTTCGAAAGACAGAGCCCTGACTGTAAATTGGTCGGCCCATATATTACTTATTCCCGTCCCATGCCGCAGCAATTCGGTAGTATGCTGGAACGGGCCTCTGCTCATGGAAAGAAAAAGCGTGGGCTGGCAGAAGAGCAAGGGAGTGTTCCCCTAACAACATCGCTGAACACGGCAATGTGCCAGAGATTGGAGAGGACTATTACAGCTTTTCCGCAGGTGGAATGAGTCTTGCTTGCACTCAAAACGCAGGGAAGCCCTTGCCCAGTCCTATGCGGTTCCCACGGAATATCGTCCGTCGACAAGTGGAAACACCAAGTCGGAAAAGGAGTCGCGAGACAGAATCCCCATCCTGTTTATAAACCCGCGATATGTATCCCGGACTGGGGCTGGACAATGTACGTCACTTGTGCCATACCAACTACTTAAGGCGGTCTTTTCGTCAGTAGTTACTCCTACTATACAATCACCTTTTCTCAGAGTCAGATACAATGTCCGCCCAAGGAAAGCATGCCCTCATCTTCGGTGCCTCCGGTATCTCCGGCTGGTCCCTAATGAAATAATGTCTCTCTTACCCAACACCCACGACTTTCGCTCGCGTCACAGGGCTCTGCAATCGCCCGGTTGACAAGAAGAAGTTGTTTCTTCTCGATGACCCTCGGCTCGATATTGTCTCAGGAATCGACCTCACCGCACCCGTCGAAACAGTTGTGCCGGGGCTCCAGAAAAAGGTCCCCAGCGTCGAAGACGTGGACGTTGTTTTCTTCTCTGGTGCATTCATTCCCTTCCTTCTCTTTCTTCGCCTTGCTTAGATTCCAAGCACTCTACCAGGATGGCGACTTGTGTAAATGGTTCATAGGCTAATGCAAAACAGCATACATCCAAACCAACGACCACGACTCCCTTCTCCAGGTCAACACGGCACTCCTCAAAACCGCCGTGCAGGCCATAACAACCGCCTCCAAGAAAGTTTCAACTATCGTCCTGCAAACAGGCGGAAGGGCCTACGGTGTTGAATTCCCCGATAAACTAGCCCTAAAGCCGCCTTTCCACGAAGACCTTCCGCGCATCCCCGAGCCGTACCGCAGCAAGATCTTCTATTATGCCCAGTACGACCTCCTCAAGAAAATGTCCCAGGAGCCCGGATGCACCTGGACGTTCACGGAGATCCGCCCCGATGGGATCGTGGGGTTTGCGCCTGGCAGCAATGCCATGAATATGGGGCAGGGGATCGCGCTGTACCTTTCTATATACAGGGAGGTGTTTGGGAAGGGTGCAAAGGTTCCGTTCCCGGGGGAGAAACATGGGTATCATGCTACCCATATGGATACATTCCAGGACCTATTGAGTAGGTTGGAGATTTACGTTGCGGTTAATCCTGACAAATGTGGGAACGGCAGTGTGTTTAATGCTGCGGATGGTGAGGTTGTCACCTGGGAGGGCGTGTGGCCGGGGATCTGTGATTATTTTGGTCTTGTTGGTGTTGAGCCGCAGGAGGAGAAAGTGCAGGACAAGGAGAGTATGGAGCGGTTTGTGAAGGGACACATGAAGGAGTGGCAGGGTCTTGTTGATAAGCATGGTTTGAAGAAGGGGAGTGTGGAGAGCCAGAATTGGGCTCATACGCGTTTTATGCTGGTTGATTTCGATTTCCATAGAGAGTTCTCCATGGAAAAGGCGAGAGCGGTTGGCTTTGACGAGACGATTGATACGGTGAAGGGGTATAAGGTGGCTTTTGACCGAATGATTGAGGCCCGTGTCATCCCGGGGGTTTAGATAGCACTACCGACCAGACATTCATTAAGTAGTTAGTCATTGATTAGGATACTATAGCTTAAAGCCACGGTTTCTATACTTCCGGAACAATAGCTCTTCTGATGGTATCGTTGACCAGTTCAAAGAGGTTATCGACACTATCTGCGCCAGAATCGCATCCTTTTGAGTATAAGTTTGGCCCAGTTCTTGTCTGACCATGGGAAGCGAATCTCGAAGCCCCGAATTCAATAGAGAATTTGAGATCCGCCAATGTCACAGGTAGAATCATATCGCCAATGTGTCATAATATAACGACCTGAGCGGCCTTCTTTTTACCATGTGCCATCATGGCTGAATGATCAAAGCCCCGTGAGCTTAAGTGGCTAACTGGCCATGGTAATATAGTGATGGGTATGTTGCATCTACTCGGTGAAAGGCATCGTATGTTAATGGTCTAGGTCTGTAGTTGACGGGCATGGGTATTTCGTCTGGTGATTCCAAGTCTACTCTATAGAATGGCTGTAGAGACCGCACAATCTGTTTACTTCCGTTCCCCGTTCTCGTTGAATTCAATCTTGTTCCCCGAGATCACGCTGTCCTGCAAAGCCTGTGCAATTTTCAAGCCGGTCAACGCAGCCTCCAGCCTCAAAGGAAGTTCCTTTTCGTCAAGAATTGCCTCCGTAAAGGCGCCCATTTCTGCCACGAACGCATCCTGATACTGATCCATCCAGCTTGGAAATGCCTGGCACACGATGCCATTCTGACTGGACACCTGTACCTTATTCAATGTTGGAATCAGATTGATCCCGATCTTGCCGTCCGTTCCAACAAGCTCCGTACAGTTATCATACCCATGCGATGTTGTTCGAGAATGATAGTAATGCGCAATCCGCCCATCCCAGAATTCAACCGCACCGACGGAATTATCCACGTCATTAAATTCTGTCATCTCGTGGTGGTGGGATATCAACCCAGTTGCATAACAGGATTTTGGCACCATATCATCTCCGAAAAAGGATAATGTTAGGTCAATATCATGGATAACCGTATCCAAAAAGATACCTCCGCTCACCCGGGCATACTCAATGAAGTACCCGGACTTATCAAGTTTCTCAGTACCCTGTGAGCGAATGACGAGGGGTTTACCTATAACCCCAGCCTCTATCTTTTGACGAGCATCGGTATAATTCTTCTCGAAGCGGCGGACGAAGGCGACCATTAACCTGGTGTCGCGTTGCTTCCTGGTTCTCTCGATTATAGATTCCAGCTGGGCGAGTTAATATCTCTTCCATGAATAATCGAATATGCAACATACAACTGTAGTATCAGTTGTGACCGGCTTTTCGCAGAGGACGTGGAGGCCGCGATCCATGGCCGCCAGGGTATGCATGACGTGCAGATTGGTCGAGGAGGCAATCACCACGGCCTGAAGGCCAGGTGTGCATATAATCTCCTCAAAGTCTGCAAACACTTGAACACCCTCAGGCTTGGGCTGCTGCTTGGCCCATTCAATCTCGTGTAACGCAGGGGAGCACACGCAGAGAAGGCGTG